>JASANA010011984.1:0-17013 GCA_030248095.1 Ptycholaimellus sp. GST1_10 | reverse complement strand
ACATTGGAGCCTAGCGTTTGAAGTTTTTGGAGGTAGTCTTTATTTTACTTGTACTTCAGCCACCCTAATCCTGGCTGGACAAGGTGAAACACGACAAGACAAGGTATATGGTGTTGCTGAGGTCATCCATGGAAATCTTCAGGACGCCCTTATCGTCATCCATCACCCGCAGATTGGATATCTACTCACATGCCTGGCATCCACGCTGCCCCTTCAGTTCGCGGTGCATCTTCCAAATTGCCAATGTGTGTCATTAGATGTGTGGAGAAAAGGGAGGAGAAGGGGAACCATCAGCATTTGCTTGAAATCGTCTGTTGAGGTGGAGGCTTGGAAGAAGGCACTGCGCATGAGGTTGCATGGGGTACGGCATCCAGTGCGTTCCCCAGCGGCCTGCTTTATAGATTGAGGCAAGCATGATGAGGGAGGAGGTGAAAGGAAGGGACTGAACCTGGTGGGAGGAGTGGCGGCTGTTGAACAGCATGGAGAAGTTGTTTGGGGGCGTGATGACATGATACTAATTACCTACCCCTCACCAGTGGATGCACAGACTGCTAAAGCTATGGTCTCACCCACGCCGTGGCCTTGAGAGGTACCACCAGACCTTGCATAGACCCTGAAAAGTCAAAAAAATTATTATTACATTTCTGCTTTTTCGTACATATTTTTTTAAATCCTTTTTTATTCTGTATCGAACTGTGGTTTTTGAAATGCATAAATCGCAGTAGATCAAAAAATCGGTTTCTTGTAACTCCGCAGCTCGATCGAATTTTCGTTCACGCCGCACTGCGCGAACAAGCGCTCGTTCACGCCGCTTTAATTTTGATGAGATGGAAATTTTTTTTATTTTTTTTTAACAATTCCGCATCATCGTTTAACTTTTCTTAAATGCTTTAAAATTCTATATCGAACCATTTTCTTCAATAGCTATAAATCGTAATAGATCAAAAAATCGTTTCCTTGCAACTCCGCGGCGTGCACGAGCGCTCAAGTGCACCGCGCGGCATGCTCGACCCCAGAAATTTGGGCTCCACCTCGCCGCGTGGCATGGTTGACCCAGGGTCAACATTGCCGCGACTCGCGGCGAGGTCAACCCAGGGCCGACCTTGCCGTGCGGCGAGGTCGACCCCTCGACCCCAGGGTCGACCTTGCCGCGTGGCAAGGTTGCCCCTGGGATCTAGGGGTCAACCTTGCCGCAATTTTTTGAACCTCATTTTCTAAAAATTTTGTTGATAACTTTGACAAACTGAGTACACCATCGGATTTAGCTGAAATTTTTACATCTAGAACAGATTTTTAATTTTTTTTTAACCAATCCAGATAATTTGGGATTTCTGTTGGCAGCAAAAAAATCCCCTTCTGCGGAGTTTTAGGCAAAGTCACAGTGCGCCGCGAGTGGTCATTTTTGTGTTTCCCTGTGCCGTTCTCAATTTTTTATTGAGTACAATAAATAAGCGAGTATACGATGATAAAATATAGAATTTTTTACACCTAGAAACACTGCAAAACCTGCCGAAAATGGCACAAAAAATTACCTCAAATCGTTGATTCCAACTTTTTTTTCCCGTTTGGGGTCGACCTCGCCGCGCGAGGAAAATCGCGGCGAGGTCGACCCCAAAAAAACCCAATTTCGAGTTTGTTGAAAAAATTTTCAATCTGACCAATTCCAATCATTGATTCTAAAATCCCACGTTTGTACGAGCACAACTAGCACAAAAAACCCACCCTACGACGCCCACAGCGCAAAATAGCTCCCTTGCAACTCCGCGGCAAGGTCGGTCCCTCGCGGCAAGGTCAGCCCGCGGCGAGGTCGGGCCCCACACCGGCCAATGCCTGTTTACCGAATCCCTTTTGGATTCTGTAAATATCAGAGCATGTCGGAGAAAAGGACAAGACCGATTCAGAATCGGCCTCTGTCTTTCAGCACCACCAGTCAAGATTTACGAATCTCTTAAAATGATGTAAATCTTTGAACAAGAAACTGGAAGACAAGCGATGAAACCGATTCAGAATCGGCCTCTGCTCTCCCTTGGTTGTCAATGACTCTGCCAAGCACAGACCCATGGACTCTGTCCACTGCAGCTTCTGCAACTTTCCGATCGTCTGCAACCCCAGCCTGCTCGTCATTGGCTAGAAGGACTACTTCATGGGCAGCATCAACTGCGAGCGCAATGCATTCAAGGCCTTCGTCCTCTGCACATGCTCTGACATCGATGCTGGCCACAAAGGCTCCAGCAATGGACCTTTGACATCTGCCTTCTACCCATCTCTGAAGACAGCGCAACTTTCTGGATGACTAGCGCTGCTTTCACTATGGCTTCATGGACGGCAACAGCTGCATCGTGATTGTCGTGGCCTGTGACAAGTACGGCATTGTGGATGGCATCCACTGCAACCTCTGCCACTTCCCGTCCGCCTTCAGCAACATACATCTCTCCTCCAAGATTTCATTCTGATCAATGACAGCTACTGCTTCCTGCTTCACCCTCTGCTCCGGCATCAAGCATACCAAGTTCAGAATCTTTGCCATCTTCAACCTCTGCGACTGCATGAACGTGTACAGTGGAAAACCCACCCACTGCTCCGCCCACTGGAAAACGTCCTATCCAAACCCATACACTGCCAATCCACATGCCCTCCTCATTACTCCGCCCAGCAGTAAGAGGTTGGCGGTGTACTTGGCCTACGGAAACCTGGACGGTTTCCTGAACAGGTTCTGCCTGTACACCGACGAATTGTTCAAATACAATCAATTCGTCACCTGCACTATCTACTAAAATATGCAAATATTAACCTTGCTTCTTTTTGATGACTCTAAGAAGCTTAAGAAGCTTAAGAAGCTTACTCTTAAGAAGCGTAGAAGCCTACAGTCTACACAACTCTTCTACGCCTTTTTGGAGCAGCCAACTTGGAAAGCACAATGCGCTTCACGATTTGCCTTGGCAATCAAATCCCTGCCCTGCCTCTCAAGCTCGCCACCTACCCTGTAATCCCGAGCTGCATCAACGATGACCTGGTTGTCATCCTGAGCTGCGTCTTTTCATTCGCAGCCGTCAACCCGAGTCATCTGTGCTGCTGTCATCCAGAGCTGCATTCGCCATGACCTGGTTGTCATCCCGAGCTGCTTCTTCTTATTCACAGCTGTCAACCCGAGTCATCTGCACAGCTGTCATCCTGAGCTGCGTTCACACTGACACAGCTGTCATCCCAAGCTGTGTCATTTTCATCGCAGTGTCAACCCGAGTCACATGTCCACCTGTCACCCCAAGCTGCGCCATTTTCATCGCAGCATCAACCTGAGTCACATGTGCACCTGTCATCCCGAGCTGCATCATTTTCATCGCAGCCGTCAACCCAAGTCACATGTGCACCTGTCATCCCGAGCTGTGTCTCATTGACTCAGATGTCATCCCGAGCTGTGTTCTTTCAGCACAACTGTTAAACTGACCAAACTGTCCACTATCGTCAGAAGCGAGCAGAAAGTATCTTACTTTCTCCCTACCCCTTGAAAGGCCTTCATTCTCCATCGATGCCAATGATAAAATTAGCGTGGCCAAAGGCCATCCTATCCTCCTTTCTGCAGCTTGCACCAGGCCTTTCCACCCTGCCAACCCTCGCAAGCTCGCCCGCCGTGACAGAGCAACACCCTCTATCACACTTCATCCTTCATGCCCTCCCTCAACATTCACTTTCTTGCCGCCGCAAGAGAAGGGTACCCTAGACCTGCAACCTGAGCAACCTAAGCAGCAATGACTGCGAGCCTTGCCAATGCTTAGAGTGCTACAGACAGATGGACAACGTCTACACCAAACACACCGGCATCACTTTTATACCTTCAAGTCGCATCACCTCTTCTACACTCCTCAGAGGCTGATACAGCAAACCGGCCTTCCTCTTCTACCGCCGCTACAAGTACATCGTACAGCCCGACCGCGACGCACCCACCAGCCTTCACCTGCATCTCTCATTTATCCCTCCATCCTACAGCCTAGGCCCGCAAGGAGTGGCCTGTTGCAACTCCCCATGCCTCCAGGTGCGCGCATCCGGCTGGCCACCTTGGAGACCCAGAACTCCTCCAGCCTGCACCTCTTGGTCAGCGCACAGGCGGACACCGACAATCACCTGCAAACCTTCCTACCTCCCTTCATCCTCCAAGAGGCTTGAAAGGAGCGGCATTGACTCTGCCTTTCGAATGGTGCTAATTGCGGCAAATACTTACTTTGACCAGAAAAGTTTAAGCGAGCCTTTTCTATCTCGATGCTTCTCGTTGTGCATAACCCATTGAAAACTCAAGGTAGCTGACGCCAACCCCATTGGCATAGGAAAATATTCATAGAGTCCTAAGTTTGTCCTAAATGCTGTGAATTTCCTGTCACTTGGGCGAATTCTGATCTGGTGGCATCCTGCTGTAAAGTCTAGGGCACAGAAATCGGTTATGCCTACGAAGGAGCTACGAATATCATATGTGATTGGCAAATAATACACGTCCTTAACTGTAACACTGTTAAAATGTCTGTAATCATGAACCATTCTGTCACTGTCCTCTGATTTTGGTACAATTACTACTGGATTTGAAAATGGGGAATTAGACTCTTAAATGGCAACCATTTTTAAGAGGGTTTCTATCATGTTTTCTACTACTGGTCTTCGTGGCATAGGCACTGGTCTGCTTTGATCGAAAGGTGTCTAAACTGTTAATTCTATTTTTTGTTCTACATCTAACGCCTCCCCTAAGTCAAAATCACTTTGACGTGTGCACATGTGATATGTTTTTAAGATTTGCAAGATTCTTTGTTTCTTCCATTTTGGGGTTTTATTGCTGCCGGTTTTTGCCTGTTTTATCGATAAAGATAAAGTTTTTCTCTTCTATCTCTGATCCAGGTAAGTTTTAGAGAAGCTTTATGGAAGAACTGCATTTGCTCATGTTGGTCAAATCGATGTCAGGTGTCTTCCCTTTTTGCTCAATCACCATTTTCATGACTTGCTGATATGTTTTGCTCAGAAAATTGAGATTCAGACAGCTGCATGGATCAGCACCTGAAAATGAATTACCTGGAAAAGGGGAATGGAATAGTGAACCGGAATTTAATGCATTTTCCATTCCTTGTAAAATGGAAATGGAAGTTGGCATTTTAATGCAAATGCTAAGATGCATTTTTTCTTTTCTTGTGAGGTAAAATGGAAATGGAAAGCCACTCACTGGGTTCAAATGATCGGCTCTTTATGGGCAAACACAAAAACCATGGTCACAAAAAACGAGCACAAAAAGAAAGAAGCAAAACCGAGCCTGGAACTTGAGTTGGTGTCTTGGAGGTTGTCGTCCTCAATGTCGTCGATGGCGCTGCGCATCTTGTCCCACAGCTTTCCGATGTGTTTGATGCCTTCGATGAAGCTGTTGCGGTAGCTGGAGATGGGAATCTTGAGGCGGGCATGAACCGAATTCGTCCATGGCCCCCTTGCCCTGCATCACATCGTCCACGCAGTGACGCATCCATCCGAGGAACTGCCCCTCCCGCACAAAGGCAGAGCCCAGCCCGCCCACTGTCAATCATAACTTTGAGGTTTTGTCAAATGTAACTTCTGACTATTAGTTGTTGGCTGAAAACACACAACCGACTAGTTTTCATATTGGACATTTGATATAAAAGCTAAACAGTGCAATGAGGTTTGCAAACTTATTCATTAAAGCGCTAGAAGTTAACTGTCAAACGCCTCAGTGGTACATGGTTCTGGTATGGACAATATATTGTAAAAGGGGATTTTTGAGACTATTTTTAGGATTATTATACAGGGTGATCATCATAGCAGTTTACGCTTTTGTTTAAAAATCGAGTGTGATGGCTCTCATGGGGGGGGGGGGGGGGAACTACGCATGAGCCACTCTTGACATGCATAGTATGCCTCGACCATAGAAAGATAATCTGCGGACTTTGGTAATTCTTGACCTGCAAAGTATGCATCATGCTAAGAAACAGAATCTTTGTACTCTGATAATACAATTAGCATTGAATGTTGGGGTTCTAATTGTCATTACGCCATCATTGTACGACTCATAGTACCCACATATAAGGAAGTAACTTATGAGATCTACTTCCACAGCTGCCTCATTTGCTTACCCCCCCCCCCTCAAGTGGGTGACCCCACCCCTCCCCCCAACGAAGTCCGCCCCCCCCCCAGATATACTATAATGACTTACTTATACCCACACACCGTGCGCTAACTCGTCCCCTAGTTGATACAGCTAAACTAGGTGAAAATAGGTGAAATTGTTTCTAGGCGTCACTATAGCAAGTACCATCTGGGGGGAACCTTCATGGGGGGAAACTTTGATGAGGGGGGGGGGGGGGTTATTGCTTAGGGGGGCGGAACTTTCATGGGGGGAAAACTAGCTGTCAGCCTCAATATTTATCAAAGTCCGCAGATTCTGTTTCTAAGGTCGATAGATACTATGCATACCAAGTATTATGAAATACTGCAGATTCTGTTTCTAAGGGCGATGCATACTATGCAGGTCAAGAAATATCAAAGTCCGCAGATTCTGTGACTAAGGTAGATGCATACTATGCATGTCAAGAATTATCAAAGTCCGCAGATTCCGATTCTAAAGTCGATGCATAATATGCATGTCAAAAAATATCAAAGTACAAAGATTATGTTACTACCAAGAACTGGATGGAATATTTTTTGAGGTATAATATACAGAACCAAACCAGTCAGGTGATTTAAGAGCATTATCAATTTCTGAACCAATATAAATGGTAGGATGCCCAATTGAATAATATTCACCATTTACAGAATGTTGAACAGATGGATAAAAATACTTGTGAAATCATAATATAGTAATAAATGGTGATCAGGCTTAGAAACTATATAATGCTGTATACATTTAGCAGAAGCTGCCAGCTCAGCAGCTCAGCTGACTTTTCAGTTGTAGCAGAAGCTTCATAGAATTTTCTTTATCTGCTTTATTCAAATTAACTGAATTTATGCTGCTTAAACGTCCCCTTTCTTATAATTAGGTGTCAGTTGGGCATGTTGAAACAATAAGAAACGTGATACAAATGTTTTAACAAATATTTGACATTTTTTAGCTAGAGATACATTTGAATGTAGCAAATACCAAGTCAGCGATCATTTGGAATTCAAAATTTCTTGCTAAGGTTTACTGCAGCCAATTGATCCACCAACAATAATGTTATATAGTACATTTATTAGATACTTGGTGATATCTTTTAGGTGATATTGATTTCTGTAATGAATGAGCCTTATTATTTAAACCATCCTGAAATCTAGTTTTTATGTGCAAAATATAGGTTTTTTTACAAAATGTAGGGAGTACAGGGTGATCATCGTAACAGTTTACGCTTGCTCAAATTGATCTCCTGAGCTCATAACGCAACCTTATGAGCTCTCCGCTTAACACAACGTATTTTGAAGTGTGCTTTAAGCACATGCAAAGCGGCAAGACGTAAATTGAAACTGTTTTCAAACGCCATCTATTAAAAAACATGTGCTCTGTGGGCAGGGAAAATTTTGCACATGGGTGGATTATTTTCATATTGCTGCAGGATTTGAGCGTTGTGTTTGCTGAGAGTTCTTCTCCCGACCTCAGTTTGGACCAGCATGGCTCCCAGTCGATATCTCTTCTCAAATGCTACAAAATCTACAGTCATTCTGATGCATCAAAATGGAATGAAAAATGCTCAGATCCGCGCCTGTCTTCCCAACAAAGGGATCTCCCACAAGGCCGTCTTCAGGATCTTCCAGAAACATGCCACTGCTGGCTCTTCACCAGCAGAATCAACATCATCAGCCCCTCCTACTGGGTTCCCTGCAAGCCTGACCTCAATGTAATGGACATCTGCGGTTGGTCCATCTACGAGAGCAGAGCCTGCAAAACTGCCCACACTAACATTGACAGTCTGAAGAAGCCACTCACACAAGCCTGAGGCGAGCTGAGCCTGAACCAGATCCGACGTGCTTGCCAAACCGTTCCAGCTTGTTTGCACAGATTGATTGCTTAAGATGGAGGTTGGGCGGAAGAATGTCACTTTATTTTACTTATCTGACATTATTTTATTGTAATTTTTTGCTTTGTCATACATAAGAAATCTTTGATTTTTTAGCCTCCCAAAATTTACCCATCAAAAAGAGATGCCTTTACTAAACATTTCATTTCATCTTTATGATAAAAGATAGAATCATGCCGCTTGGCAGGCTTCTAAAACAGGCTTCAAAGAAAGTTTATGCCAAAGGATTTCTCATATAAAGATTCCTAGCTTCCGCAATTGAGTTTTAAACAAGCGTAAACTGTTACGATGATCACCCTGTATAAGTAATATAAGGGTAGTAGGGGTCTGGGGTAGTATACTAGCATGCTCAGTTTTTTCACATTTTAATCCAAATTGTTTAATTGCTTAACAGTGGCTGTAACTAAGAACATTAACCGCTGCCAACGGTGCGTCCCAAAATTTGAAGGTGTTTGTGAGATTTGTTTAGGTTTTATTTAATTCTAAAACTGCCCTTTTATTAAATACATCAGTAAACATGATTTATAATTGTAATCAATGATAATGTAAGTATTATGACATCAATAAGGCAAAGTAAAAATAAACAAAAAAGTCAACTTATTTGATTATTTTTTTTCAGAAGTTGATAACTCGTTCGGCGACGGGATTTTTCACGCCTTTCCCGCTCATGTTTTGGTGAAGTTGCATGCTGTTTTTTGGATTGTGGTGTTTTATTTTGCTTGACATCTACTATGAGATTTTGAGAAGCTTCATTATTCTTGCATAACACTGACTCATTTGAAGAAGTACTTTCTATTCTTCATGTAGATTTGAGCAATTTGAGTGAAGGAAACCTTTGTAAAATAGATTCCGGCAGTTCGCTGTCTACAATTTCTTCATAGAAAATTTCACTATGCACCTGATGCGCTGTTGCATCTGATTCCATGTCTTCATCATCATCATCATCTTCATGCTCAAATAATTTCAAACCATCAGTTAGGGAGGCTCCTGCTTCAGACGTAGTAGTAAGATCTTGCAGTATATTTTCTTTTGCAATTAGAGCTAAAGCTGCCTTTGTTTCTGACTTGATTCGTTTGTCTTTCAACTGCCTGATAGTCTCAGAGATGCTAGGTAAGCTTGAATTAGAGGCCTGTTTAAGACTTGTATTTAAAGTCTCCATCATCTCTTCGCGGTTACTGCTTTTTGTTCCTGTGAGAAAGTTGCCCATTTGGTTTTTGCGATTTATGATTTCTGATGATGGATTTAAAATTTTGTTTAATTAGTATGGGAGGCCTGGCCTAGTTTTGGAAATGAAATTAGCCCTAGTTTTCGAATTCACCATATTTTCGCGTTTGCTGCGGAAGAGATCCCACATCAATCACGTTCTTGAGTACAAGTCCTGGGACTATCCGTCCATAGCAGCTCTGGGGATCTCCACCTGAGTGCCTGTCTTGACCAGCTGCTTGCCTAAGATTAGCTGTGACCCATCTACTCTGCGGTCAAAAACCTTAATTTCCAAATTCGAATAATGGAAAAGAGCTGTGCTTACAAATGTTCCAGGAGCACGTATGAAATCCTTATCACTAATCAAACAAATCTTTAAGCATGTATGAAGAAACAGTTTGCAAAACATGTATGGAAAAGCAACCCAGCTAACCAACAAATATTTGCTAAGTGGGCTGCAACGTAAATAGCTTTCAGACCATCATTGAATCAGAGTTACAAAATTTATAACCAAAACATTTAGAGTCTATATATATATAATCGGTTAGATAACTGGATTCAGCCAATGTAAACTACATTTGCTCATTTCTAGAATGATAACATTTCAGATGCGTCAAAACAAGATCTATCCAGAAAATTTGATTTCATTAGAACAAACTTTAAAATAGTTTTGCTTCAATACATTTGTTGGAAAAAAGGCAGCATTTATGATTTATATGATTTGGCTTATATGCCGATTCCAAATATGCTCTCACTTTTGAAATTGGTTGAGAAACTTCAGATTCCCTTTTTGATTTTTTCCATGCATTTAAAGAAGACTCTGATGATCCAAACCCAGCGCGAGTTATCTCAATGGGTGGGGTCTCAACCTCCCACCGTGAACGCCAACCCACGCTCACAGATCACTCCACTTGCCTGTTTAACCTTGGCTTCTAGCCCAATTCAAGAGGCATGTAGAGCCATGTGAACCTATGTAGACCCCGTTGTTCCTCAGTTGGAATGTCCAATATCAAACAAAAATTGGTGGATGAACCACAAACGTACCGTTTTGAGTGTCAACCTTTCATACATTCATGATTCGACAAACACTATTAATTAGTGTGTGGCACTGGGACTTGAACTGTTGATTGAACATGTGACGTTTTTTGACAGCTTGGTGGATGAACATGTCATATAATTTGTTTAATTGAATGATAGTTAAATGGCAATATTTATTAAAATTTATTTTTTCAAGTGGATGCCCAGGCATCTTGAAGTGCAAAAGTTAATAGAACACTATAAATGTTTTACTTGGAATGTTTTTGTATATATGGTAAAACCTAAAACCTTTTTTAAGTATATTATGAATGTTACCATCAGAAATCATTTAATGTTCTAAGAGTAATATTTTTTTAGCGCTAAATTTAATGGAATGGCCATATACGTATGAACCCCGAAGACGACCAAACCCTTACGAAAGACGAGGACTGTATGGGCGTTTTAGTCGACGGCAAACTGCAGCAAGACGCCGTCGTCGAGATAATCAAGGCCGTTTTCTTCCAGAGACTGGACCAGTTGCTGAAATGCATGATCGCGTGTGTCGTAACCGGGGATTGCCAATCAGTGCTGCTGTTGGAAACCGCAGAGAACTTTACAATGAACACCTCCGCCAAAATAACCAAACACAAGCAAATAATATACCCCAGTAACTAGAATTGTTTAAAATATTCATATCCCATTTTACGTATGTGCCTTTACATTTATATTACCAGTTTTCATCATTGCTAAATAAAATTGAGTGTATTGGGTTAGTGGCACGCTTCTCATGGGTTTTTGAGAAACCAAACCTCATGGGTTTTTGAGAAACAGGTTTTTGAGCCTCACCCAAATTGTAGGCCTCACCCAAATTGTAAATGCCCCCACTCGGCTGGGAAACACCCTTGACCTCTGCTTTGTGAGCCACCAGTGGGCAGCCACTTCTGCCAGTGTCGGCCCGCCTCTCCTCCTCAGCGACCACTCCTCGGTTTCCGTCTCCATCCCACTTCCCTGTGAGCCCCCTGGACCCTCCTCTGCCCCCGCCCCCGGAAAAGGGTGTACCTCTGGAAAAGTGCCAACTTTGAGGGCCTAAATTCAATCCTACGAGGAATAGACTCGGAATATATGCTCAGCCTTTCATGGGACGCAACCAGCTTCCTTGAGCTCATCGAACTGGCCGTCTCCTCTGCCATAGAGTAGTCTGTCCCCTCAAAGCTGCTCCCCCTCTCCTCCACCCCCCCGCGCCCCCCCCGCGGCCCCCTCCGCCCTGCAACTATTCGCCTGCGCAGCCTTAGAGCCCGCCTTTAACCCCACCGATAGGCTTCTCCTAGGCTAAGACGCAGCTTTTTGAGAGTAGGAAAGGCCTACAAACGCGCGGTGCGGAGGGACATAGCTAGCTATGAGGCTGATTTCTTCCGGAACCCGCAATCAAAAAGCCTAGGCATTTACCGCCTATTTTCAGCTAAATCTGGCAAGAAATCAGCCTCTGTCCCTCCACTGCTTGGACAGCTCCTCCAGCCCACCCCATCCTCTCCTCCCACTCTCCTGCCCGCCTCGCCTCCCCTCCTCACTAAGGAGGAGGATAAAGCTGAGGCTTTTTGCTCATTCTTTGCGGGAGCTTACATGGCAGATGATGGCCTTCTTCCTGCACCTTTCCCCTGCACCCACAGCGCTGCCCACAGCCCAGGCTCTCAAGGCCACCTCTGCCTCCCATCCCCTACAGCTCCTCTCTCATGGCTCAGCATAGGCGAGTTTTCAGTGCGCAGAGCATGCATGGGTATGCAACCCAAGCGTTCGATTGGGGCTGATGGCTTTTCTCCTGCCCTTGTCAAAAAATGTGCAGAAAGCCTGTCTAAACCGCTGAGTATTCTTCTTGAAGTCTGCCTAGCCTCCAGCTCCTTCCCCAAGCAGTGGAAAGAGAGTGTAGTTGTGCCAATTTTCAAGAGGAAGGGCCCAGCAAACTCCACCTCATCCTACCGCCCTATTTCTCTCCTCCCTGCACTTTCCAAAGCCTTTGACCGCCTTCTATCTCGGCACCTTCGTCTAGGTCTAGAGCAGGCCTTTGCCTTTCCTCAAAATATGCATGGCTTCCGCTCTCTCCGCTCCACAACTTCCAACCTACTTTCCTTCCAAGCCTACATAGCTGAAGGACTGAGCTCAGGCTTAAGTCTAGACATTGTCTATATAGACTTTTCGAAGGCCTTTGATCGAGTGGGACATGCAAAGCTTCTGCATATATGCAGGAGTTTAGGCTTCTGCGAAGAATTGTGTTTCTGGCTAAAAAGCTTCATGTGTGGGCGGGAATTCAAGGTGAGAGTAGGTAAGGGGGTGTCTGGGAGTAGGCCCGTCAGCTCATCCATCGTCCAGGGTGGCTCATCTAGCCCAATTCTCTTCAATGTCTTCATTCTCCCTCTTGCATGGCGCATAGACCAAACCAAATCTCTGGCCTAGCAAGCTGGTTTTATGTGGATGACATTCGGCTAGCTGCTTCTTCGCCAGCCACTCTTCAGAAAGGACTAGATTCACTAGGCTCCTGGGCGGATTCCTGGCAACTCCCCGTAGCCCCCGAAAAATGCATCATCCTTCATGCTGGCTCTCCCCGCACCCCTTCACAATACTGGCTAAATGGCACCCTGATTCCCCCTGCCACTCAAAACAGCCCAATGCGTGACCTAGGCATTCAGTTTTGCCCCACACTTAACAATTCCCCCCAAATTTCGGCCTGTATTAATTCAGCCAACCAAGCAGCCTTTTTGGTCCGAAAAAGCTTCACCTCCCCCTCATTCAAGACCCTAGGCAAGGCTTACACTACTTACATACGGCCCCACTTGGAGTATGCCTGCCAGGTCTGGTCTCCCACAAACCAGGCAGAGATTAAGAGGCTAGAAAAGGTCCAGCGAGCTTTTGCATGGTTCATTTTTAGAAAAACTAACAAGCGCTCTCCCTCTTCAGGCTACAAAGGGCGCTGTGAACAGCTGGGCTGGGAAAGCCTGGTGAGGCGTAGGGCCCTTGCTGACCTTGCTCTCATACAGCGCTGCTACAAGGCAGTAAAGCAGGCTGCCCTCTCAGGCCTCATAGGTCCTCTTGCCACCCCCGCGCCCTCTGCTGCCTCCTCCCTGCAAAGCCAGCTTCCCGCCTCTCCCCTCTCCTTTCCCACACCCACCTGCACACCCTCTCTGGCCTCAAAGGAAGCGCTCGAGCAGATTCATTTCCATAGCTGCCCCATTTTCTTTCCACGGATTTTTGGCCACCTCAGAGGGAGACATCATCTGGAGGCACCCCCCCGGGGGGCGGGGTCATTGGCAGGACTATGGCCTCATTGGGTGCGTGGGCTCTGGAACCAGCTGCCGGAGGAAGTTGCTGGCAGTGGGAGAGAATGGCTGTTCGCTGAGACCCGGCACCTTCTGGAGAGCGATCATGGCATCCATTTTTGATCACTTTCACTTGCCCTGATGATACTGGCTGTGATCACTTCATTTTCCCGTTTGGAGTCAGCCGATAGGCTGCTCCTCTCTTCTCAGCAAAAAAAACTGAGTTCCCCGACCAAAAAGAGGGGGGGGGGTGGTTTTTTGTTTTTTTTTTTTTTTTTTTTTTTTTTTTTTTTTTTTTTTGGGGGGGGTTTTCTTGTTTTTTTTTTTTTTTTTTTTTTTTTTTTTTTTGTTTTTTGTTTTTTTTTTTTTTTTTTTTTTTTTTTTTTTTTTTTTTTTTTTTTTTTTTTTTTGGTTTTTTTTCTTTTCTTTTTTCTTCTTTTTTTTTTTTCTATCCTATCAGTTAACAATATGAAAGTGACACATCCTGAGCCTTTTGCCATGAGACAGCGTATTCCCTACAACTTTGGAAAATTTCGCAAACAGTGGATAACCTTTGGAGAGAGTGCCAAATTAAATCCCGGAATAGAACCTATATTACCGCGCATATATCATGTTAACTGGCTTCGAGAAGTTGAAAGCAGTGGCAGTCTACTTTGGCCTGGATATGGGGAAAATATCCGTGTAATTGAATGGATCATAAAGAGAATTGATGAAGTGATTGAATGGAATGGAAAACCTAGCAACATTGGATATGTTACTATGCTTGGAATTTGTCCTAAAAAAGAAAGTTTAGATACAAATGGAATCAGCCCAACACTGATTGCGATGCACTGATGGAACAAATTTGGCCTGATCTAGTGGCAGAAGCTGCTGATACGTCTTCATTTTTTCAAGAAAATTTGGCAAAGCTTTCCTGTTAGTAATATGTTCTATTTAATGGATGATGTTGCATGAGTTAAAAATAGTTGCAATTAATTTTTCATAAGCTTAATTTGTTTACTAGAAAATTCAGCCAATGCTGAAATAAAGCATCACAGTAATAGAGAATTGGAAAATTAGACATAAACATAATGAAAAATAGAATGTATTAAAAACTACTTAAAAAGTCATATGTATTGTTATCATTTTGTTCAGATACGTGTGTACTGTCCTGGCCACTACTGAGGTGACTGCGCCATTGCCCCTGTGAAAGTTTGTTTGTGCTCAAATCTCCTGAAACCTCGTCTATATGTTTATTTAATTGCTGGACACCATTTAATTGAGTTTGCTGCTCCGCTTGGGAGTCCTGGTTTTTACTCAATGCTTATTTTACTAATTCTTCATCCATATATTCATTCAAATGTGTGGCTTTACACACTATGCTCATTTTGCTGTAGCACGTAGCGCGATTTCAGTGTACTGTTCCACCCATGCTTGTCCCAGTGCAGTGAGGATGAGCCCATCTGAACAGTGCCACAGCGCCCTTCAATCATGGGCAGTTGCACTGCGCAGCTACCATGGCATGGTCTGTAGCAACACCAAACATTCATCAGAACACCGCTCTAATGTAGCGCGATTTCAGTGTACTGCTCCACCCATGCTTGTCCCAGTGCATTAAGGATGGGCCCATCTGAACAGTGTCACAGCGCCCTTCAATCATGGGCAGTTGCACTGCGCAGCTCCCGTGGCCTGATCTGTAGCAACATCAAACATGCATCAGAACACTGCTCTCACGTAGCGCGATTTCAGTGTACTGATCCATCCATGCTTGTCCCAGTGCATTGAGGATGGGCCCATCTGAACAGTGCCACAGCGCCCTTCAATAATGGGCAGTTGCACTGCGCAGCTCCCATGACCTGATCTGTAGCAACACCAAACATGCATCAGAACACCGCTCTCACGTAGCGCGATTTCAGTGTACTGCTCCACCCATGCTTGTCCCAGTGCAGTGAGGATGGACCCATCTGAACAGTACCACAGCGCCCTTCAATAATGGGCAGTTGCACTACGCATCATGCATGGCCTGATCTGAAGCAACACCAAACATGAATCAGAACACCTCTCTCATGTAGAGGGATTTCAGTGTTCTGCTCCACCCATGCTTGTCCCAGTGCAGTGGGGATGGGCCCATTTGAACAGTGCCACAGCGCCCTTCAATCATGGGCAGTTGCACTGCGCAGCATGCATGGCCTGATCTGTAGCAACACCAAACATGCATCAGAACACTGATCTAGCAGAACGCAATTTCAGTGTACTGCTCCACCCATGTTTATACCAGTGCATTGAGGATGGGCTCATCTGAACAGTGCCACAGCGTTCTTCAATCACTGGAGAGTTGCACTAAGCAGCTCCCATGGCCTGATCTGTAGTAACACCAAACATACATCAGAACACCCATCTCTCACATAGCGCAATTTCAGTGTACTGCTCCATCCCTGCCTATCCCAGTGCAATGAGGATGGGCTCATCTGAACAGTGCCACAGCGCTCTTCAATCAAGGAGAGTTGCACTGCGCAGCTCCCATGACCTGATCTATAGCAACTCCAAACATGCATCAGAACACCGCTCTCACATAGGGAGATTTCAGTGCACTACTCCACCCATGCTTGTCCCAGTGCAGTGAGGATGGGCCCATCTGAACAGTGCCACAGCGCCCTTCAATCATGGGCAGTTGCACTGCGCAGCATGCATGGCCTGATCTGTAGCAACACCAAACATGCATCATAACACCACTCTTATGTAGCGCGATTTCTGTGTACTGCTCCATCCATGATTGTCCCAGTGCAGTGAGGATGGGCCCATATGAACAGAGTCACATCACCCTTCAATCGTGGACAGGTATGGACTACCGCAGCACGCATGGTTTGATCTGTAGCAACACCAAACATACATCAGAACACCCATCTCTCACATAGCGCAATTTCAGTGTACTGCTCCACCCATGCTTATCCCAGTGCAATGAGGATGGGCTCATCTGAACAGTGCCACAGCGCTCTTCAATCATGGAGAGTTGCACTGCGCAGCTCCCATGGCCTGATCTGGAGCAACAACAAACATGCATCAGAACACCGCACTCACGTAGCGCGATTTCAATGTGCTGCTCCACCCATGCTTGTCCCAGTGCAGAGAGGATAGGCCCATCTGAACAGTGCCACAGCGCCCTTCAATCATGGGCAGTTGCACTGCGCATCTCCCATGGCCTGATATGTAGCAACACCAAACATGCATCAGAACACCGCTCTCACGTAGCGCGATTTTGAGTGTACTGCTCCACCCATGCTTGTCCCAGTGCAGTGAGGATGGGCCCATCTGAACCGTGCCACAGCGCCCTTCAATCATGAGCAGTTGCACTGCACAGCTCCCATGGTCTAATCTGTAGCAACACCAAACATGCATCAGAACACCGCTCTCATGTTAGCGCGATTTAAGTGTGCTGCTCCACCCATGCTTATCAGCTTATCCCAGTGCAGTGAGGATGG
>JASANA010011983.1:0-16651 GCA_030248095.1 Ptycholaimellus sp. GST1_10 | reverse complement strand
CAAGTGACTCTCAAGGTGTCGAATGAGCGCAGGGAGGAGGGGATGGGGAGGGTATGGAGGAGGGAAGAGGATGATAGGGGAGGTGCGGGTAGGAGGGTTCCCTGGGGCTCTCCATACCACCGGTGTCGTCTTGCAGGGCGGAATGTGTGAAAAGAGGAGCTGGCCTATGAGCCTGAAACCCGAGCGCAGGGCTCCCGCCGCTCCTACCCGCACCGACACCTGAGGAAGCTCCTCCTCACCCTGGGAACGAAACTACCCCCACCTCACCTACTCTCCACAAACTATCCCCCTTCTGTGAGCCAGCCATTGCGCTTCCTCACTCACAAACAGACTGTGTCCCCAACTTCGCCTCCTATTCACCGCCCGCTATGAGCTCACCCTCAACGGCTGAAGTGAGTCAGGAAATCAGGGGTCTACAACAAGAGGGGGGCAGGAGGAAGCATGAGTGGAATCTGGAGGGGGTGCATGGGGGGCTGGTGGTGGAGTGGTAGGCTTAGGATTGGGGGAGGCGTGTGCAGCAGAAGGGCAGAAGCCAAAAGGGGCTAAGCAAACGCGGCGGGGCGAGTCTGATGGGCGCCGGCGGGTGCTTGAAAAAAGACCGCTGTTGACACAGGCCCTGCACTGTGCCTGCCTGGGAGTACGGGGCATAGAGTGTGCTGGGAGCGTGAAACAAGGCCAGACCAGCAGAGGATGGCCTGGACTGCCCTGAGTCCTGCCCTGCCCTGCCCCCTCAGTTGGCCACCCACCCGGATGCGCCTGTTCCATCCCCTTTTCCCGCCTCCACTCCCCCAGACGGAAGTCGATGAAACTTTAGCCGCCCATACGCTTCTGGCCCCCCTTTTTGCACTGCTCACCTTGTAAAATGGAAGCTGGAGAAACCTGAGAGATTCGGCATATGATTGGGGAGGAAAAGTAGAAAAGGGTGGTTAGTTTCAGTTTGTGAAGCGGTATTTAGCTGAAGGAGAAAGCATGAGATATGGGAGGCAATGGAATAAACATGGTAGACTGCGTTGCCTTGCCTTCCGAAAAGGGGTGGTAGAAGATGGTGGGGCTTGGATTGATATTTGTTGGCCGGAGCTCGGGTTACGGGACCGTCAGTGGCCCAGAGCTCAAGTTACCCCACCCCGTAACCCTACACCCACCCACCCTACAGCCCCCTTTAGCCCATCACCCCCACTTTTACCCTCCCCTCCCCTTCCTCCCCCCACCCACCCCCAGTCCCACTAGCTCACTCTCACCCCCTTCCATTCCCATCACGCAATCCTTGCTAAATTTTCTTCCATGCATATTCATTCAATTTCCTGCTTTCGTAGGTGATCACATAATAAATGGAAAGAAGAAATATCCTGCAGCAAGATTCCGTTCAAATGCAGTCGATGCACTGATGAGCGATTCAAAAGAAAATGAAAAAGAAAGCTGTGAATCATAGGCGGAATGATGTCATTTGCTGGGTGCAGCGGCAGGGCTACTTACTCCCTATGCTTATCGCAGCCTCACCATCTCTCGTGCCAAACAGTGCCGCTCTTTTCAACGCACTCTATACCCACCAGTAGCATGGGCAACTGCCACACCAGTGGTCCTAATGAAGCTCTCGTCATTTCCGGTCTTTTTTAGTCTTTAAAACTTTCAAAGCCTAAACAATTTTAAAAAAAGAAGAAAGCTGATTGCCAAGTATGGGTATTTGTTTGAAGGTGGTTGTTGCGGAGACACGGGGCGGCGGATAATGATAGGGAGCTGGGGGTGGGCTTGGTGGTGGGTGACGGATGTGCAGCGTCTGTCACTCCATGTGATGACGCTGAACCCCCGCTGCATGGACGTGGAAACGGCACTCGGCGTCCAGCTTACTGTCACCGGCGTCGCACAAGTCATTCCAGCCATCCACCACCCTTACTCTTCCTCCAGAGGGAGTAGAAGAGTGCAGGTGAAAGTGATGACGGAGCCGGGGCTCATCGACACCGCGGTGGAGCAGTTCCTGGGCAAGTCGGAGGAGCATATGGGCAATGTGATACTGCAAACGCTGGACGGTCACCTGCGAGCCATCATGGGCACCATGACCGTGGAGGCTGTCTACAAGGCTTCTTCATTCTTCTCTTCCGGGGATGTAGGGAGGAAGAAAGGGGGGACAGGACCGAGAAGCATTCGCAGAGCGCGTTCGTTCGGTGGCCTCTCCGGACCTAGGTCGCATGGGGATGGAGATCGTGAGCTTCACCATCAAGGACGTGGAGGACAAGATCCGCTACCTCGACTCCCTCGGCAAGGCTCAAACGGCCAACGTGAAGCGGGACGCCAAAATCGGTGTCGCCGAGGCCCATCGAGACGCCGGCATTCGAGTTCCCCTTCAGCCCACTTTCACTCTGCTCAGTCATTTGGGAGGCAAAGTTAGGAGGCCGAGTGTGAGCGTGAGTCGATGGACACGAAGTACACCGTGGACACCGCCATCGCCAACGCTCAGCGGGAACTGGCCCTCAGCCAGGCAGCCTTCGACCAGGAAGTGAACACTCGAGTATGGACGCTTCCGTCAAAGAGGCAAATAAGTGAAGCAGTGTAGAGCAATTGCAGAAAGCAGAAGCAGAGCTGGCCTACACACTGGAGGCGGCCAAGCTGCAGCAGGGCATCCGGGCAGAGGAGGTCTCGGTGGAGGTGGTGGAGCGGAGGAAGGCCATCCAGGTGGCGGAGAAGGAGGCTGGACGACGGGAGAAGGAGCTCGTCGCCAGCGTCCGTCTACCAGCCGAGGCCGAAGCCTATCGCCTGGCCACCGAGGCTCAGGGCCGACGCGCTGCTCGAATCCTCCAGGCTCAGGGTCTTCTCACTGGCCCTACTGCTCGGCCAAGCACCATGAGTGGGGGATAGGGGCGGGGGAGTCTATTCGTCTGATGGGAACGGGAGAGGCGACGGCGGTGGCGGCGGTGGGGAAGGCGGAGGCGGAGGAGATGCGACTGAAGGCTGCCGCCTACCAGGAGTACGGCGATGCTGCCGTAGCCCAGAGCGTACTCGAGGTTGCCAGCAGAAGCGAGAGGGGAGTAAGGATGATAAGGAGAGGGAGAAGGATGCAGGCCTTGCCGAGGCTGGCGGCGGAGGTGGCGGCGCCGCTGCGTAAAACGAAGGAGGTGGTGCTGTTGGGGGGCGAGGATCGGGTGAGCATGGACGTCAGCCGCCTGGCTGCCAATCTCCAGCCCGCCGTTCATGCTCTTACCGGCATTGATCTCAAACAAGTATATACCAACTCCTTGCTGATTCATGATATTTTGTCGCATTTGAAGGCTCTCCGAAAGGTTATTGCGGATGAAGACGGAAAAAGCAGTCTTATTTGATAATTGAGACTTGAGAATTTTTGTCAGAATTTTTCTGCAGTAATAAAAAAGAAGCCACAATTGGAGTACATAAACTTTTCGACTCCACTCGTTTTACAGGCTATGAAATAATGCAAAAACTAAACTGGAATGCTCAATGGTTTATTGGCAACACCGACTCTACGTCTGAGGATTGATACACTCGACTGTTTAGGCACCAATTCAGTCTCTCTTGATGCCGTTCTTCGTAACAATGAAAAATATTGCTAAAGTTGAACTCTCTAATGTTGAGCTCATCCTGAACTCATCCAGCACTTCCTGCATGAGAAGGAAGGAGGAATGGGTGCTGAGATTAGGGCTGAGGGCGTTGTGTGGAGATGGACGTAGTAGAGATTCCGTCGTAGCTGAAGAAGGCCATGAAGGCGATACGCAGGGGATCGTCATCTGACAGGTTGCTATTTTACAGGGCAAGTAGGAGCCCGTAGGACATGTGCGCGGAGGCCCTGCCCTGGTCTCCCAAGCTTAGCCTGCTTCATTTTCTGGACAAGTTAGGCATTTCGCAATGGCTAACGTCACGCCCAAGCATCTTGCATGCTGGTGGCCTATTGGAGGAGACATCCTCTGAATTAAATCTGCATATCATGCATAAATTCTTGAAATGAGCAAAATCTGCTGCTGTCAACGCGCGCTGTTACTGCCTCATTCGCTTGAAACGTCTTGGCCATGATGAGGATGAGAGAATTGGAGACGTTGCGGATTGTGCAATTTTATGCACTCAGCCCCTCAAAACGGTTTCTAGCCAGTGCCCCAATAATGCTCCATGCGAGAAGGCCAACTATGAAAAGCTCAAAGTCCTCCGCTACGACCTCAACACAACGCTTTGTTCTCCCTCCTTATCTGTAGCACCGCTTGGCAGATGCTTTCACAGGCTGCCTATGGTGGCCGAAGCAAATCCAAGTGGCATGAAATGACTTTTCTCTATATTTTCTCATTCTTTGGCTGGGTTCAGAACATAAATAAGTGAATGCTGGGTTTATGTTTGGCATTGTTTAGCAGCGCTTATCCAAGTGTCTGAATTTGAGCCGCGCAATACGGGGACTGGAAGAATGCAGATCAGGTTTTTAGAAAATTTAAGAAAAAATGTTTTTCTTGCTGCCATCATTTTTTCGTGGATTACCTTGAACTTTGCTCATCCACACTTTGAGTGACCTTCTCACTAATCGCGTCTGCCTACGCCTCAGCTCAAATGTCAGGCAAAAGTTAATTGCTTTTGGAATATGAGCCAGGTGCAGATGGGAAAGAGCTAGGCGGGCTCACTGCTATGCAGATTGAGTGCCACAGTGCGCGTCTGCCGCACTCACCTCAGCTCATCCCTTCTGCCCCTTTCACCTTTCTCTTCGCCCCTTTACTCATTGGCTGTTAGGCCTTTGCATTCCTACACAATAATCTATCAATCGCAATAACCCTTCAACAATGAAAACAGCTATCATGGCGCATAATAAAGAGCACCATTTGATTTCATAATTTTAAACAAAATAGTCACAAAGAGTTGGATATTAATTGATTAGTTCAAAAGCATTTTTTTCATGTGATAACCTACATTATAAATTGCCTATGGAATATTTGGCAGCCAATAATATTTTCAAATCCCGTAATAGAGTGTGTTGGTCGCTAAGAGGGGACCGTGCCTCCGGTCAACCCCCGTGATTTTGGCTGACACCTAGTTTCCCCCCCTCATGGGATTTCCCCCCCCCCCATGGCGATGACCCCCCCCTCAAGACAGTTTCCCCCCCTCCTGAAAGTTTCCCCCCCCCCCAAGATTTTACCTACCACACACACCCTGCGCTAACTCGTCCCCTAGTTGATATGGCTTTGGCGAATTGCAGGTGGAACTAGGTGAAAATAGGTGAAATTGAGTCTTGGGGGGGGGAAACTAGTCCTCGAAATCGACGACTAGTTTCCCCCCCCCCAAGAGTTTTGACGCCTAGTTTCCCCCCCCCCCAAGACACAAATTTCCCTGTTTAGACTGCCGTATCAACTAGGGGACGCATTAGCGCAGGGTGTGTGGGTATAGGTGAAAATCTTGGTGGGGGGAAACGTTCATGAGGGGGGGAAACTTTATAAAAATGCCTTGGGGGGGGGGGACCTAGCCTTGGGGGGGGGGGGGGGGGAAACTAGTGCCCATAGTTTATGGTCGGAGGCTAGCCTCCAATCGGAGGAGGCCTCCGGTTTAAAAATTAATTTTGAGTTTATGGTCAGAGGGGATCCGGAGTAGTCCTCCGATTTACATGATAACCAGTGGGGGTGGTCTAGGGCACCTCCGGATCCCCACCGGTGTCCATAACTCTTGATATATGATGAGTTTAGACAATAGAAAGATATCCTCATGCTCAGTATGCGATTTCCCGTTCATCCAGAATAGGTATTGTCAATTAGACTGCAAATTTTGAAATTGATGCTAAAAATGGGATTATTTAAATTTGCCAAAATAACCACAATTTGCATATCAATAGATTTGTTTTGATGCCAAGGTTGCAAAAATTCTATTTTTAGCAAAATTTGTAAAAACTTATTTTTTGCTATTTCCAACCTAATACCCCTTGGGCCCCTTTCCATGCTCAAAACACTAGTTATTGGCTTCTTTGCTGCTTCACCCATCAATTAATTGTTATTCAAGCTCTTCAACAATATGTAAAGGTGATAGAGCTGTGTTCAAGCAGGGGCAGACAGAGCAGAGAGCAGAGGATATCCTCCACTCAAGGCGGAGGAGACCTCTGCGCAGTGGAATAACCATAAACTCAAGCAATTTAGATGTCCACTGCGCAGAGGAGACCTCCGGAGGTTAGCCTCCGGAGGTTAACCTCCGACCATAAACTATGAGCATAGGTGTCAGCCGTGATTTTTTTGTAAATTTGTAAAACAGTAGCATGTTAGATGGAGCGTGCAGTTACTGAGTTTGTCAAAATGGGCTATGACAAGCGTTCAAATTTGCCATTTTTCGCTTCGCTTGCTATTTAAACGTCAAATAACTTTTCACAATTGAAATTTTAACGAATATTCCGAAGTGTAATAGTTCTAAAGTTCAGTCCTAGTGGCGTTCTTGGAAAGGGGTTAATTTAAGTTACATAACATAACTTAATACTGCATTTCTAATACAGAACATAACGGAGTCCACTACATAACATAACTTAGTAGGCCAATTTTCTACTACATAACATAACGCATATCTTAGTCACTGAGTTATGTTATGTAAAATAAATTTTTCTATTTTTGCTATAATCACTACCCCAGAGTGTTCTAACGGCAGTTTTTCTTGAATCTAATGAACTTAGGATGGTCTTATGGCAATTTTGAGCATCAGAATAGGTGCAGTTTTTTTTAGAAAGATATGTTATGTAAAAGACATTTATAAGGTACTGTTATGTGAAACACATGATCATGTGATGTGGATAAGTAGCTCGATTCCCAACTTAAATATGTTTAGGCATAGGCATATGCTTAGTTTTAGGCTTAGTAACTGGTGTCAACTCAGTTTGTAGTGTAGGATTGTGTTTTGACATAGGCTAAGTTTTAGGCTAACATTTTTGTTGTAGGCTTATATTTTGTGTTTGGCTTAATTTAGGCTTAGTGTAAGCTTCTGGCATATGACTAGTCCAAGGCATATGCTTGGTCCGGCCTATGACTGGGCTTAGTTATGCAGTCTACTGAGCTATGAAACATGCTGTTTAGGCTCAGGCATAGTCATCTACTCATGCCCAATTAAGTTATGTTATGTACTGCATCAGTACTGTTATGTGAAACACATGATCATGCGATATGGATAAGTAGCTCGATTCCCAACTTAAATATGTTTAGGCATAGGCATATGCTTAGTTTTAGGCTTAGTAACTGGTGTCAACTCAGTTTGTAGTGTAGGATTGTGTTTTGACATAGGCTAAGTTTTAGGCTAACATTTTTGTTGTAGGCTTATATTTTGTGTTTGGCTTAATTTAGGCTTAGTGTAAGCTTCTGGTATATGACTAGTCCAAGGCATATGCTTGGTCCGGCCTATGACTGGGCTTAGTTATGCAGCCAATCCTGTGCTTTGCTTTAATGCGCATGCAACCTTTACACCTCCTGCCTGCACATCTCCCTGCTGGATGGTTCATTTATGGGACGGTTCATTTCCTCCACATAACATAACTCTATATAGTGCAGAACATAACATAACTTAATAGGCTTAAACAACATAACATACTTTTAGTGCAAAATTGATACCAGAATTCAATTTGCAAATGAAAAAATGCAAAAATCAATGGAAACCAAAATGCATGGGGTACAGACATGCAAATATGCCTCCACTGCCCTTAGCACTAAACATTTCATATTTTTCTATTATATTAAATTAAAAATACTATTATTATGAATGGAAAATTGGGGCCAGGACACAATATGAGGATGTAACAGCAACATTTGGAGTAGAAATTGCAAAAATTCTATGAAAAATCATCGTTTTGAGTAAAAAATTCAAATATGTCTTCTACATAACTTAACTGAATTTTTTGACTAAGTACTGTTATGTGGTAGACAATCTTGAGTCAGGTATGCAACAAATTTTACTAAGTTATGTTATGTAGTGCACTAAGTTATGTTATGTAGTGCACTACGTTATGTTATGCAATAGAACGTTATGTTATGTAACTTACACGAACCCCTTGGAAAGGCAATCTAGGCCAGGGCACTCGGAGCAGAAAGGACGACGAGGGCGACACCTGTGGAAATCTTGGCTGGCCTTGGCTACGATAGCAGTGCTTGGTTTCACTTCCATTCAGCATTGCCTTGCCCGCCCCCCCCCTCCTCTGTTGTGCGCAGAAACAGCCCGTTTCCTTCACACAGCTATGCCAGTATGCGCGGGGCGGCATAGACATGCGCAGAAGAGACCTCGCTCATACTCTCAGCCATTCTGCTTCGGCTCATCACTCATTTTTCGCGAGCATCTAGTTTTGATCTAGCCTCCAGTTTTTCCTTCTATCTTCTTTCAGGGGCAGGACTTCCATTCGTTTGCAATGCTGTGGTAAAAGCTGATTGGCGTTTGAAGTCAGCTGTGAAGTATGAGGTGACGTTCTTCGAGTTCGAGAACACCTACAAAGGCGTCCTTCATCTCACGCTGAAATGACTTCAGGTCGGTTCACTTTGAAATCCGAATTCTCTCCAGCCTATTTTCATTAAATTGCTCGGTCCAACTAAGCCCCAAGCAGAAGCGGGAAGGAAACTTTGCAGAAGGGAGTCCTGGCGGTTGTTCTGTCGTGCCTCGAGCTGGAGAAGAAGTCGGTGTACCTGAAGGACAGCAAGTTGGTGACCCTCACCGACGACAGCAAAGAGTTCCTGGCCATTGACCTTCAACGCCCCATCGCCTACGGCCACCAAATCAAACTCCACATCAGCTTCAAAGGCCATATTTCCAACGATCTAGTATCATTTTCAATCCAGTGCCACCTTGGTCAGCAAGATGAAATGTCCTGAAGGGCGAAAGAGGGGTGAGGAAGTTCGAGCACGGAGGCAAAACTGGCGTCGCCGTCGACCTGTCAACCGGCGCCCTGCTTCCCTGCCTGCCCAACAGCTGTGTTATTTGTCGCCCAGTGTTCTCTTTAAAATTAGTTTTTTAATTTTCAAGTTTGATTTATTTTTCTTTTTGATTTGGAAGGCGAATGAAATGGATGGGATGGAATTTGCTGGGGTTTGAGGAGGCAAGTTGAATGTGGAAGAAGATTGGAGGCGGAATGGGTGGTGACGGTGGAAGTGAAGAAGTGGCAGGGGCGGGTGATCGGGAACAGCGAGGGCAAGATGAAGGAGAGCGGCTCCAAGGACGTTTACAAGCTGAAGCGAGTGGAGCAGAGAGCCTCAGCTTCCTCATCGGCCCGTTCACCGAAGTCCAGGAGACCCAGTCTTCCTCAAGCGGGCCAAAATTCGCCTACTACATGCTGGATGGTCAGCCTCATCTTCTTCTCTAACTTTTTCCATCATCTCATTTTGGCAGACGATGAGGAGCGAGCTACGGAAAACCTGGAATTCGCGAAAGAAGCGTACACCTACTACCAGAAATGGCTCAAGTTCCCACTCACGGAGATGGAGACGGTGGCACTGGTTGAGATGCCGCTGAACCCAGCCACGTCTTCCGCCGGCGACACCACTTGGGGACTCATCCGCCTGCATCCGGCAATCATTCCCTATCCCATGCTCTCCCATCCTCTTCCATCCTCTTTCATCCTCATCCATCCTCATCCACTCCATCCATTCCTTGCCTGCAGGAGACGATGAAGCAGAAGCAGGGCGACGGCATGGGCCGGGATCGTGCAGTGACGCACAGCCACGAAGCTGCCCACTTCTTCTTTGGCTCTGCCGTTCCCACCCGGTTACCCTGCTCATCTTGGAGCTGCTCATCTGGGGCCGCTCATCTACAAGGACTCATCTGCAGGCGATCGGATCACTGGCTGCACGAGGCAGTGAGCCAGTGGATGGCCTACAAGTTCCTGGGCGAGCACAAGAGCCCTTTCGCCGACCGTACGTCCAGGAGCTGGAGCGAGTACCGCAAGCTCTGCCACTTCGCCGCCAACACCCACCTCCAGCGCCGCGACGCCTTCCTCCTCGATGCCAGCAATCACCCACGCCCATGCGAGGTCCCTTAAAACGCCATTCTTTTTTCTTTCATCCATGCCCTGAATGTGTGTTCTCATTCGGGCCCCTTTCTGCCAACTTTTTATCATTCAAATAGTTTAAGGTTTTCCTTTTGATTCTTTGGTTCTTTTACTGATAGCCAAAATTCCCAATAGCTAAGGGTTTTCCGCCTACATTTTCCTCTTCAAAATTTTCTGCAAGACTCTCAAAGCCAAATTTACATGCACTTTTTCGGAGATTGCCAAAACGTTTCTCTTTTAGCCTTTGTTACTGCAAAAGGCGGGAAATAACCAGGCGGGAAAACCAAATCCTCTCATCCCCTTTTCTCAGGCCCCACTTGACACACAGCCAGACATGGGCATGTTGCGAATGGGCTGCGAACGGGGGGTCCCGTTCGCGTTCGCGTTCGCAAAAAAAGGCCTGCGAACCTGCGAACGGGGGTGTATGTGAACCTGCCTGCAAACCTAGCGAACAAGGGCAGGTTTGACCATGTTAGGTTCGAACTTGCTCATTTTTTTCTGCGAGTCAGGGAAAGGCAGGGAATTACTGTAGGCGCGTCTCTACATACACTCTGCTGTGTGTCCTATGCCGGAGTGTGCATAGGCGCGTTGCTGGCCCTAATTGGACATTGTTTCAGATCATTTTTTCAGCTGTATTCTAAAAATGTCCCAGCGAGGGCGTGGGGAGTCGCAGTCTGGGGCGGAGCGAGTGACATTCTCGAAGAAGGAGTCTTCTCGTTCTCGTCCTCCGCTGCGATCGACACAGGCCACTCCTGGGCCTCCTCCACGACGTCCGCCACCGCCTACTCCCCGACGAGCTCAGTCCACCCTGGCCACTGGGAATCAGCGTCATCTGCGAGAAGAAGAGCGACCCAGCCAGTCGACTGAGGCGAGCCAGCGGGTTGTGGACTACGACTCCGACAACTCGTCCTCCAGGACTGGGCCAGCATGGAGGAGGTCATCCGCGCCCTCAGCATCTTCCGGTCCCACACCAAGCTTCACGAGTGCCCCGAAAAGCCCACCCTAGCCCGTTACCACCTTTCCTTCACCCACCCTCCCTGTTTACAAAACAACTGTTTGCTGCAGTACTCCTCCCGTCCTACAAGAACATCCGCAACAAGCTTCTCGCCCTCGTAGCCAGCAAGAAGAAGGTGGGCGAGCCAGGTTTCGTCGGAGAAGTCGGCAAGAAGCTGGCAGGCGAGCTTCTCATGGCCTTGGATCGCCGCTTCGAGAAGTACTACGACCCGCTGAACTCCAAGTTCATCCTCGCGAAGCATGCGGAGGAGGTTCTCGAGGACCTCCAGGCACTCGTGGGCTACTCCCTCCTCCATCTCCAGGGCTTCCACGAGCAGTTTGCCCTGGATCTTCTGGAGACCCAGACGCATCTCCGTCGTGCGACCCGCTGGCATCGGCATCCTGGCTCTCCTTGGTCTTCCTTGACTGGGGGCTGGGGCTGAAGTAGGCTGAGGACGAGGGCGGAGGGCTGCAGGCGACTTGGAGCACGAATGATTTCACAGCCTCCCCTCCAGCCCAGGGCCCAGGGCATTGCCTCATCTACCGTAGTAGTGCATGCCCTGGAGATGCCCTACAACGCGCCTGTTCAAAAAACGTCACTTCCTGACATTTTTGGGGCAAAAATGACCATAATTGGGGCACGTTCGCAAAAAAACCCCCGTTTGACCCCGTTTGACCCCGTTAGGTTCGAACTAGCCCCCGTTTGGCCGATTTTGAGGTTCGCGTTTGCGAACCTGCTTGCGAACGAGCCCCTCGTTCGCGTTCGCATGGTCGGAGCATGTTTGCCCATGTCTGCACACAGCAGACTTTGTTCCCAAAAAAGGCGGGAAATAGCCAGGCGGAAAAAGGCAAATCCTCCCATCCCCTTCTTCTCAGGCCCCACTTGACTGACAGCAGACCACATCACAGCACACACATTGAGCCCCCCCCCCCCCTGAGCGATTGCAAACTCCAGATATTATTCACTTTTCTCCACCTCTTTTCCATCTCCCTAACCAACTTCTGAGCATGGGAGTGAATTTGAAGATGGAGTTTAAGCGGTGATGCAAAGAGCCTGTTCTTCTGCTCACCATGGCTAGCCCCAACTCATAGCGCTCTGATGGAGCGCGTAGTATGAGTGGGCTGCCAGCCTTCGGGGTGACCACGCCATCAACTACTGCTGCTGGGATGGCCCCAAGCTCCGCAATGGCCTCAAAGGCGCAGTCCGACAAGGAGGCCCTCCTGCGCTTCCAACGCCGTCTCCAGGAGGACGTCACCTCCGAGGCCTGCAAGCACGATGCCACGCGCCAGAGCCAGTCCAAGGAGCGCACGCACCGAGCCCGAGAGCAGGCGGCCTTCCGCATGGCGATGGCCAAGGCCAATGGAGTTCCCTTCTCTCTTCTTGCAGGCCTGGAGGGGGAGAGTAAAGAGAGGCTGGATGATAGGAGCGCCGAGACCTGAAGGCCGCCATCGCCCACCAGCGAGCCCAGGCTGCCCGCGCCTCCCAGTACATCCAAGAGCTGGAGGCAGTGGCAAGTGCTCGGGAGGAGGAGGAGGGTCGGCTGCGCCAGCGCATGGGAGCTGAGCTGGGTGAGGAGGCATCGGGGCTTCAGGCCCAGGGCTCTGAGGTTTCCCCTCCCTCTTTATTCCAAAAATCTTTATTCCAAAAACATTAAATAGCTTAGTTACCCTGCTCGTGGGTCATGGGGTTGTATTTTGCAGAAGACGAATGGAGTGCCGAGCTGTCCGGCCAACTGCGATATTGGAAGGGGAGCATGGTGATGTCGATGATCTTCTCGAGCATCGGCAAAGCCGCCTTCAGCTCCGCCCTCAAGCACTACCTGAGAACCAACGTGTGGGGCGAGGGCTGGATGCGGGAGCTGGGGAAGAGCCTGCGCAGCATCGGCAAGTCCGACGGCGCTCAGATGCTGGAGACCTGGGCCAAGCTCCCCGGCTTCCCCATGCTCAGCGTCAGCGAGTCCTCCTCCGGCGGCAACATCGGCCTCAACATCTCCCAGAGCCGCTGCCGAAAGGCTGGCTCCACCATGGAGCATACCAACTGGAGCCTGCCCATCACCTACAGCTCCGCCTCCGACCCCAACGCCCCATCAAGCGCCGGGGTCCTCAGCAAAGAGCAAGGGGTCCCTTCCAGCTGCAAGGCATCCGTCTTTCATGCTGGCCAAGAGCGTGGACAAGCGGAAGATGGGGCCTGTTTTTTGGCGCCCTCTTCCGCCCACCTCTTCCGACTTCTCCACTCTGGCCAACTCCCTCAAAGTTCCCCCACACCTCTTTCAAACTTACTACGTCGTCCAAACCAGATCTCTCTCTTTTTTACCTTTCATTAATTGAACAAAAGCCCACCTCAAACGAAGTAAAAATCGTTCTTAATATTTCGGTCATGTTTATACCGCTTTTAGGGATAAATGTGCAGTGGAGAAGGCTTGATAGTTTGCGCTCGCATGTTTAGCGCGTATGTGAGGTGAAACTGGCACCAACGATCATTAATGTTTGCTCTTTTATAGCGGAACCAAGATACAAAAACAAAATTAACTTGTAGAGTTACTTCTAGTGCACCAATGCTTGTAGATTTAGTGCTAAAATTGGATACGTTTCGGATACGCTCGATTGTTTAACTTCAGCTTTCGATGCATTTTAAAGGAATGCACAGGTAATTTTGAAGATATGTACAGCTAATTTTCCAAACTAACACATTGAACACGCTTACACATTAGATTTTTAGCATTTCCTGAATATTGCTCCTTCGAAGAAAATATCCTAGATTTTGTCTTTGCCGTTTTTTAAAATACTGAAGTCGGGAAAAAAGCTCTTGTCTTTGCCGAAAATTAGTTTTTTGCGTTTCGGTTATTTTTCAATGGCACAAAAGATGGATAGAATAAAATGCGTCAAAATTGGTGTGCCTTGCACTGTTCGTCGTCACTACCGGCAACGTTCTGTTTTTTCGGGGACACAGAGTTATCCGAGAAGAAAGGAAGAACACATCAGTTCAAACCATCATCATATCATTTATCTGCGTTCATGACGGTAACGAAGCTTTGCTCCACTAGTTCCCAAAGGCTGACACTCGCCAATCCTTCCGGAAATTTCCCCACAAACTCCGGGACCACCGATCATTGGCCTGGAATAAGTCCAATTTTCGCCAACAAGAAATAGAAGGCGAGGAAACCTTTATCATTTCGCTGAACAAGATCCGGCCACCCTGATGCAGGAGGAAGTAGCGGAGGAAAAGGACCAGGAGCTTCTGGCTTCCTGGAAGAGATTAGAGTTGCAGTCAGGAGTGGGCGTGATAGGAGATGACGTAGACTACTTGGCCTGTCGATTGACGCCGTGGTTTCTTCTGGCGCTTTCCATCTTCCTTGGTCTCAAAGATGGTCTCTGGCGCTCCATTCAATGCGCCCTTCCCAGTTAGTCCCCTTCCAATCTCTTTCATTGGGACTAGCACGCCTCCTTTTCTTGCAGAGGAATTTCCATCCTCCTGGGAAGAGTACGCTGAGAACGTATGCTGGGTGTCTGGAACCTACTACATTCCCACCTACTCCTCCGCCAAAGTCTTCCGCAGCCCCGACTACAAGGTTCTCAATCTTTACCTTTTCTTCTCGTGGCCTTTATTGCCTCCTGGAATGATCATTTGGGAGCTTTGAAGACGGCCAACTGGGTGGGCTACTATCAATGGACGGGCTTTGTGTTCATTCTCTCTGCCGGGGGTTTCTGGCTGCCGGGACTGCTGTGGAGCGCCTTCAGCCACTTCTCCCCGCTCAACCTCTCCGCCATCTTCGCTATGGCTTCCGATTTCCACAGCAAGAACCAAATGCACAAAGACAAGGCCCGCCTCTAGTCCCTAATCTCACAAACCTCCTCTACCTCTATCTTTTGAAGACCTTCAAAAGTCTCTGCAAATATCTCACCCACGGGTTGGCCATTGTTCGAGCACAGCGCTGGCGCTCTTGGTTGGGACCGATCCGCGCATCCTACCTCCTCATCGCCTACATCTCCTTCAAGGTTCCTTCTTTCCTCCTGGCTTGCTGTGAAGAGGGCGAAGAGAAGTGTGAGTGAAGGTCCTGGTGATTGGGAACGCGGTGGGGCAGCTGTTCCTACTCACCCACTTCCTTGGCATGGACAACGGGCTTTGGGCCAACTCTCGCCTCGTCTCCTGGGCCCCTCGCCCCGGCGCCAACCGCACCAACTTTACCCTCTCTCACATCTTCCCACGCACCACACACTGCGACTTCGTCCTCCACGACATCGGCAACTGGCACAAATACACCGTTCAGGCTGGCTCTCCCTCCTATCCTTCTGCAGCTTGGTGACTCTCCTTAGTGACTGCTGCAGTGCGTGCTGCCGATGAATCTGGTGAACGAGAAGCTTTTCCTGCTTCTCTGGGTCTGGTTCCTGCTCCTGGCTTTTCTGGTCCTGGCCAGCCTCCTGCTATGGCTCACCCGATTCCTCTACTGCCCCGATCAACCTCAATTCATCCTCGTTTCAGCCTCCTTTAAGCTACTTTTCGTCTATCTTGACGTGGCTTCTAGGGCCTGTTGGTGGAGCTGCCGGGTGGAGGTTCTCCGTCTGAGCTGCGCTGGATTCGAAACTTCATCTCCTCCTTCCTCTACACGGACGGCCTTTTCCTCATCCGTCTCATCAACGCCAAAGATGGTCCAACTCTTGCTGTCTTTCTTTGAGAGCTGGAAATAGGTCAGAGTGTAGGTGCGGTGGTGGCTGGTGCAGTGTGCTCAGAGCTGTGGAATCGATTTGCTCAAGCTCAGCGGCCGCAACAGCAGATCCCGCTGCTCTCGGCCGTAGACAGAGTTTCTTTTTCTCTCTGCTCAATGTTCATAGTCCGAGGAGACTTCTAGGTGAATTGGGCGGATGAGGGTGAGTGCAAAGATGGCGGACGAGGCTCCAGCGACTCGGGCATGCCGCGTTCTTCGCTGACAAGCAGCTGCGAGGAGCAGGAGGGTGGAGGGAAGGAGAAGCGACGTCGCGTGGAGGCCCTCCTGGATGGTTTCGTGGAAGAGGACGCCTTTCCTCCTCATGGACCTGTCCACCTACTTGGCCTCCGCCCCGTCTCCAACCCACTACATCCTCAGCACCCAGCCAACCATCCCCATTCCACGGCCTAGGCCCTGCTTTTCTTTCCTTCTCATTCTACAGCTTTGTGGGGCCCGATTTTTCGCGGAGAAATGGGCGTTGTTAATTGTGTAGGCGAGTACTTTGACCTTTCTTTGTTAGAAAAGACACCTAGATATTTAATTCGGAGCTGCTAATGGTGATTGAACTGGTCTTGTGGCTTATTTTTTACCGAATCATTGTTGTAGCGTCAGAGGGAAAGTTAAAAAATCAACAATTGACAAAAAATGACTGCAGAACACTATGTGACATGTATTTATTTCAAACATTGTTAAAGAACTTGCGCGGTAGATACATACAGTTCGATATCTATTGCTGCAATTAATCTCTGCTTTATCAGTTCTAAAAAGCAAAAAAGTAACATTTGTTTAGCGAAGGTTGGACGATGTAGATGGGATACGACGGGTGCTGAAGGCTATCATTACTAGGGTGGCGGGGGAGGGTTTAAATAGTTATGGATGGCTCTGTGGGGTGGGCTGATATCCAGTCGTGAGCGGAGGTACGGACTGGGACTGGGAGGATGGCTGGTCGGACTCGGACGTCGCAATTTAGGCGGCGATGTTCCAACCTGTT
>JASANA010011982.1:0-45905 GCA_030248095.1 Ptycholaimellus sp. GST1_10 | reverse complement strand
ATCCCGCCCCTGGAAAGATAAGAAACCAAAATTCAGCGCACCTTTTCCTCAATGAAACTAGCAGTTGCTGCTTAGGGAACGCGGTGAATATAAAAGGGTAAGAGGCGTTGGAACTTGGATAGGAAGTGAGCGAGGCAGCCCTAACCTCTCTTGACTTTTGTATAGAGTAGGGTGGAGTTTTCTAGATGGAGGTGGTGGAATGCAGTGGCATATGTGCCTTCACGTCGGTTCAGCTCACCTGGACGATGTTTCACTCAGTTTATTAACAAAAAAAGCGCATGTACCTGGAATACAATTCTATCATTGTGTTCTGGAATAAGGCAACTGTTGGGTAAAATGTGATGTAATGAATAATGCTAGCCGTGCCAATGCTCTTTCGCATTGATCTATATCTGGTACCATCGGCAGGCCAAATCTGGGACTCTTTTCTCCAAAATTTGCAATTCCCTCGAGCAAAAAGTCAAGGAAATACATTTTCTACTAGTGGAATCTGCTGCTTGGACAGTTGCATTTTGTTTTTGGCGCGCAGTTCAGTGTCTCTTTCCATGCGCGCCCAAAAACAAAATGCAGATGACGCAGCAGATTCCACTAGTAGAAAATGTATTTCCTTGACTTTTTGCTCGAGGGAATTGCAAATTTTGGAGAAAAGAGTCCCAGATTTGGCCTGCCGATGGTACCAGATATTTCTTCCACTTTTAACATAGTACAAAAGGTACAAATATAAATTTTATTTTGTAGGTTATATGTTTAATTAAAATTTTAGTCAATATTTAAAAAAATAAATACAAAAACTTGTTCAAAAAATATAACAAAAAGAAAATATTCAAAATGAAAAATTACAATTTTTTGAGAAATTTCTTGACCTATTCTCAGTGCATTTTTGGGAGAAAAGAGCTTTACTTTTGGCCTGGCGATGGTATCCATTGTTTTCTCAACTTAAAATACACAAAAATAAAAATGAATGCCTGACAAGGATTTGAACCTACCGATTTCATCCAGCAGTCCAATCGCTTACACCACTACACCACTGAGGCATATGAAATCTTTACTTAACTGAAGAGCTAAATAATACATGAGTCACAGGGACCCGGAAGGGGGGAGAAGGGGGAAGTACTGAATACCTACTATCGTCCATTGAGTAGATGCGCAGGAGAAGGAGAAGGAGTTCGGACAAATGGTTTTTTTAATTTTTCATAGTAAAATAGTTAGTTTTTGGCAAAAGTCAAATGATAAACTATAGTCAATTCGATGGTGCTTTTTCCATTGCAAAAAGAATTATAGCTATTGGAGCTTTCTTTGACGAGCAGCAGCCTTATCAAAATTGAGATCTAGCAATAACCCCCAAAACGTACACCTGGGTCGAAAAGAGGGGCTGGGCGCTGACACTTCGCTAACGCTCGCTCGCGCCAGCCCAATAAGTTGGACTAAAAAGGACGGCTGATGACCAGGATCCCCCCCCAAGGGTTTTACCGGCCAACCAAGCCAGTTTTGGACCAACCAAGAGTTTTGCCCCCCCCCTCAAGGGTTTTGCCCCCCCCCCAAATTTTGCCTTGTATTCTTGAGGTTGTGGTCTAGTTTGCATTAAGCTTTAAGGCTTCGCAAGCGAAGCCTACGCAGTTGCTGGTCTAGTTTGCCTTCAGCTTTAAGGCTTCGCAAGCGAAGCCTACGCAAATTCCACTATAAAAAGGTTTTGACTAAGCCTAAGCCTTTCATAGAGTCAGTATACCGATTGTAAAAAATACCCGAGTTTGGTGACCACTATCCCCCCCCCAAATGCCCCTTGGTGGGGGGAGACAGGTCATCAATCAAGGTATTTTGGCATTTGGGGGGGGGGAAAAATGTCATAAAAATCGGTGACCAGGATCCCCCCCCCCAAGTGCAAAAACACCTAAAACACCCTTAAAACTCATTGATTGCTTGATTAATACGTAGATTGATTACAGATTTGGGGGGGGGGGGGATACTTACGTGGGGGGGGGGGATACTTCACAGGTGGGGGGGTAAAAGCTTGGGGGGGGGGGGTAGAAGCCTTGGGGGGGGGATTCTGGTCATAAGCCAAAAGGACTAAGGACCTTAGCTTAGCTGAGCGATACGAGTTCACAAGGCTGAACAATTCATGGTTCCTTCAGCTGACGGACGAGCTTGATGATATAGCGGAGAAAGAGTTCGCGAACTTCGAAGCTAATATAGGAACTGCAATATGCAATGTTTTTTATGTCGGCGATCATTATTTCCTCCAAGCAAATGCATTACTTCTCTTCTATTAAGCATGCAGTCATGCAAATGCTGTTTGTTCCCAGTTTACTGGTTGACGAATAAAACAAACAAATAAGAATTGCTGTGCTGACAAAAAGCAGAAGATGTTCAGCATCGCAAGTTTTGTATATAGTCTCGTATTTAAGGCCTCTAATTTAAACCTTTACCTAATTCTTAAAATATTAGTTTTTTTCTCATTTTCTCCCTAAACTTGCGTGATAATAGTGCAACCTGTTAAAAAAGGGCTCTTTCATTTCGTGAGCCAGTAAGTAAACAGCGTGTGCGAGATACCAGAGCTGGGTCCCTAACGAGTTTGAGCAATAACATGGAGCAAAAAGTCCTCAAACAATCGTACTGGTGTTTGCGCATCGTCTAAGGGAAAAAATGATGAGGATTAGCATAATGCGTAGCGTAACTGAAAAAGAATGCCGAAATCCTATCCACTCACTCTTTGCTTCTAAGTGCCTGGATCCAAGTAGGCGAACCATCGCCTCGCTTGCCAATTTTCTTTGGCCCAACAATCACATGTATGATTTTCTCCTCTACATATCTATGGCGAGGAAACTGTGGCTTCGAATAGGTACATGCAGCGGCAGATATTAGGAGGAAAGGGGGGAAGTCTGTCCCCAAATCATTCCGAGGGGAAGGGGGGGGGGGGGATCCCCCCGAGACTATCAGGAAGGGGTAAATTTTCTTCCTTTAGATAGAAAATGTAAAAAAAATTTGCACGCTTTGCGCAGAAGCATAAAACATGCCAAATGAATAATTTGTTTGATGTTTTGCGCGTCTAAATTGGAATTTTTAACAAAATTCGCTTTTTTTGTCAAATGCACTTGCACTTCAAAAAATTGTCATTGTGAAAAAATTTTGGCCAGCTTCCGCCCCCTGAACTTGACACAATATCCGCGCGTGGGTACAGGTATTTCATGGTGAACGAGTCAGGCGCATCTCGTGATGTGATACAGCAGGACTTGGAGTCAGCCGATACCACCTTCCTTTTCCCAGCCCTCACTCCGGCCAGAATCGCCGCCTACGACATGCCCTTTCCCTGGGATTTTCAGCCCAACGCTCTCTACTACTCCTCCGCACAGGACAAGTGCACCCTCATCAGTCGCGGATATAGGATGGAATGGAGGGGGAAATTTTTACCCATTCAGAAAAGTACCAAAAAAAATTGTCCCAATTTAGGTTTGATTTTTTCGCGTATATAGAAAGGAAATATTACCAAAATTTTGACCCAAATCCCCTGAACCAATTTTATATATCCGTTACTGACCCTCATGCCTCATTCCCTCACACAGAGCACCAACCCTGGACCAGGACAGTAGGAGTGAAGAGCCTACCGGAGCTGACAATGGAGCTTCTGAGCATTTTCAACCTCCCATTGCTGCTGATAGTAGTGGGCACGCGGCTGGGGCAGGGCCTGTGCCCCTCCCTGGTGCCGAGGATACTGGTGAAGCTGGTTGGTGGGCTTCTGTGTTGGCTGGCCGGTTTGAAAGCGACGGGACAGGCCTTGGCCAACAGCGTCATTCGTGGCCCTTTTCACACCCCGCAGCTCCTCTATCAACAGTTACGCCTGGGAAATGCTCACCTCCAATTCCCCACCGCCACCGGCGCCGCTTTCTCGTTCAAACCATTTTACCTTCACCTATGTATATCAAGGCTAACTCGGTCTGGGTTTTTTGTGGTTGGTGTTTTTGAGTCACATCCTGTTGCTCAAAAGTTCAACATTTGAGCAATATTTACAGAGTTCAGGTTTTTGATGGTTGGTTCAAATGAAAAATTAGATTTATGATTCGTAGAATTTTCCGTTTTAAATTTTACGTTTAAAGTTTACAAATTACAGCAAAAAGGCGTTCAAACTGCAAAATTATATCAAGATGACACAATGTCTGTTAACTAGCCCCAAAAACAATGAAAATCTTGGCGGATATAATGAGAAAAATGAAAGTTATACAAAAAATTATTAAATTTGCTAAATTGAACAATTCGTTCAATATAAATATATGGCTTGCAGAAGCTTTCGAAGCTCTGAAAATCAGGCCTACGCTCTGCTGAAAAGGTCGCTGGTGAAGAATCCAGCAAGCTTCGGAGCCGATGGACTGGGCGGACCGCGGCACATATTCTACGGCGACTGGCGCTTCATGGCTGAAGAGCCGTGCCTCAAACAGCTGCCCTGGAGCCAGCCGCGTTTCGTTGCCGCCGGCCCCCTCTTCCCGTCTCCTTTTCGCTTGATCTCAGTCCTGTCTGCTTCTGCTTGTCGTTCTTTATGCATCTTCAATAGTTTCTGTGGCAAATATTTTTACTATAGGTTCATTTATTAATCGGTCATGTTTGTGTCCAGCTTTACGGCTTCGCAAGTCTAAGCCTAAACCCTAGGTCTAAGCTTTGATCCTAAGTCTAAGCGTAAGCCTAGGCCTAAGCCAGATTTGGTGCAACAGAACCAATGTCACTATAGTAAAAATAGCCATTTCGGTTGTAGTTTTTACCCAGTTTTATCCCTGTGACTGATTGTGAGAAAGTGGTTTGCACAGGAAAGGACGCCTGAACCGACGCTCAAAGGAGGCGCTGAACCGGGCAGCTCACATAGCACACGGCTTTATGCGCCAGGATACACATAGACTGCGCTGGCATCAAGCGCACAGCTGCTCCAAAAAGTTCCTCCTCCTAGCTCTATTTGCTCATTGCTGCATCTGGCTGGCTGGCAAGGAAAGAGGCGCTGGCCTTGGCCGACGAGAGCATGCGTTGGGAGCCGTTGGCTGCTGATTTCCTACGCCAACTCATTCTACTGGTGGCCGCTATTATTGTGCTCCCATCTGCAGTGTTCGTTGCAGAGCAGGCCTTCTCTGCTGCCGGCATTCAACCATTGCAAATGCTGCTGCTCATGCGCGGTGGTTTGAGACCATTATTATGACATTTTGTTGCAGCAGCAAGTTTTGTCGTGGAATCCGATGGCTACAGTTTCTGTCCATGGGCCACATTAGCTTGTTTGGCCACATTACCCGCATAGATTAAAGCGGGAAAAATGAATATGCCTCGTTGTGAGCGATAGCTTGATTTCAGTTGATCACAAAAAAACTGTTGGCGATTTTGGTAAGGGACAATCACGTGGTCATTAAATTTTCAGCGATATCATGCCTGCAATAACCATCATTTCCAGGTACTCGTCAAGTCATGGACGTAATAATAATTATAACGTGGGCTTTTGTTTGCGAGAAGACAAATTATCATCTGGCTGCCCGCTATTCTCCGATAGAATTAGACTTTTGAGCTAAACGCACCAAGTCCCATGCCAATCAAACCTAGTTGTGTCTAAAGGTAAGCTATCAAAAGCCTGAAACATGCGAGGACCGAGTATGATTCTTGGTAGGACCCTCAAAGTCGTTGCCGGCAACGGTGTGATCTGGATCCCACCCGGCTGGCAGTTGCAGGAGTAGACCTTTCTGAGGAGTTGTTAGGAGGATGAGAGGAGCGGTTGAGGGATGAAGGGGAGGGATGAACTAGCTTTCCAAGGAGTTTCTTGAGAGCAGGTGCGCCTCAAAGTGACTAAAGTCCACCTGAACGACTCACTGGGCCAGACCGAAGAGGTAGGCCCCCCAATGCCCATGGAGCGGCAGGAAACCAGACTAGATCGAGACTGATCGGGTGGCGGGGTTGGAATTGACGCGAGCGTTGTCCTCCAGGGTGAGCTAGAGGCCTATCTCTGGCACAGCCTCATGCACCCAGGCAATGTGGAAACAGGTTATTTGCCAGCTCCATCCTGGCGCCGCTGTTGACAGCTATGTTCAGCTGTGGTGTGTTCGAAGAAGTGTCCTCGCTCCTGTCAACCGCTGGAGTTCTACTGAGCAAGACGATGTTTCAGAAATAGGTTGGTTTAGGTGCCGTCATTTCTACAGTCAATTTGACTCATGCCTGCAGCAGTGTAATAGAATATCTGGTACCATCGGCAGGCCAAAGGTGGGTCTCTTTTCTCTAAAATTTGCAATTGATTCGAGTAAAAAGTAAAGGAAATACATTTTATACTAGTGGAATCTGCTGCTTGGACAGTTGCATTTTGTTTTTGGCGCGCAGATCATTGTCTCTTTCCATGCGCGCCCAAAACAAAATGCAGATGACGCAGCAGATTCCACTGGTATAAAATGTATTTCCTTTACTTTTTACTCGAATCAATTGCAAATTTTGGAGAAAAGAGACCCACATTTGGCCTGCCGATGGTACCAGATATTTCTTCCACTTTTAATATAGTATAAAATATATAAATACAAATTTTATAATGTTGGTTATACAATTAGCTAATATTTTATTAGATAATAAATAAATATTAAACAAAAAAAACTTTTTTTTAATTATAACAAAATTTTTTTCATCAAAATTCGATTTTGAAACAAAATCGGAAATTACAATGCAAATCTACTGGTAAACTTAAAAAATTATCAAGAAATTTTCTTAAAAAATTTCTTATTTATTTTCTAATCTGGAGAATCGATTTTTGGGAGAAAAGAGCTTTACTTTAGGCCTTCCGATAGTACCAGTTGTTTTATCAAATTTAAACAGACAAAAATAAAAAAGAATGCCCGGGAAGGATTCGAACCTGCCTGGTTCATTCAGCTGTCCAATCGCGTACCCCACTACACCACTGGTGCATATGTCCCCTTAGCTTAACTTCAAATTTATCAATAAATAAATACATGACGAAGCCCAGTGACCCGGGGGCGGGGGGAAGAAATGAATACCTACTATCGTCCATTGAATAGATGCGCAGGAGAAGGAGAAGGAGTTCGGACAGTTGGTTTTTTGCATTAAAATAAACCGTTTCATGCAAAAGTCAAAAAAGAAACTATAGTCAATTCGATGTTGCTCTTTCCATTACAGAAAAAATTAACACGATTGGAGCTTTCTGCGACGAGCAGCAGCCTTATCAAAACTGAGATCTAGCAATAACCCCTAAAACGTACACCTGGGTCAAAAAGAGGGGCTGGGCGCTGACACTTCGCTAATGCTCGCTCGCGCCAGCCCAATGCGATTGAAAGTGGTGAGGACCTGAAGCCACTCCAGCCAGAGCCTGGCCCAAGCCTGGCGGAACATTTCTGGGAAGTAGAGGGCGCAGGTGGTGCCCATCTTATGGACCAGATAGGGCTTCTGCTGCGTGTGGTCCTTGGTCTGGCTGGAGGCAGAGACAGACTGGCCGTGGAGGGCAAAAGCCCCAGCTCTACCAACCCTCCTATTTCACCGGCTCAGACCCTACGTGCATCGCCTGCCCAATATACATCGATCAAATATTGGAAGCTCAAAATGCAAGGGCCGGTTTAGGACAGTATAAATGATAATTAGGCCTAACTTGTGACAAAAATTGGTCAGATTATGCGCAAGCAATCCAGAGTAAATTTCCATTAAGTATCGGATGAAGACTTCGTACCCACCCGGTATAATATATATATCTGGTACCATCGGCAGGCCAAATGTGGGCCTCTTTTCTCCAAAATTTGGAATTGCCTCGAGTAAAAAGTCAAGGAAATACAATTTCTACTAGTGGAATCTGCTGCTTGGTCAGTTGCATTTTGTTTTTGGCGCGCAGTTCAGTGTCTCTTTCCTTGCGCGCCCAAAAACAAAATGCAGATGACGCAGCAGATTCCACTAGTAGAAATTGTATTTCCTTGACTTTTTACTCGAGGCAATTCCAAATTTTGGAGAAAAGAGGCCCACATTTGGCCTGCCGATGGTACCAGATATTTCTCCCACTTTTAATATAGTATAAAATGTAAAAGTAAAATTTGATATTGTTGGCTATATATTTAGTTAAGATTTTATTAGATAAATCAAAAAGTGAATAAAAAAACTTATTTGAAAAATATAACGAAAAGGAACAATTCGAAAATGAAAAATATTATGGAAATTCATTGGAAAATTAACATATTTTTGAGAATTTTTCTTGTCTTAAACTCAGGGGAATCGATTTTTGGGAACAAGGAGTATTATTTTTGGTCTGCCGATGGTACCACATATTTCTCCCACTTTTAAGATAAAAAAATAAAAGAATAAAATAAAAGGATCGAAGAAGGTTTGAACCTGGTCACCTCTGAATCGAGTCAAATAGACAAGCCACTTGACCACACAGCCGCACAACTTCCTTTGTAGACTTAGACCATATTAATTGCTCAGAATTACCATTGAACCTTGCCAATTGATGCCTTAAGTACAGGCCGATTGAATACCTACTATCGTCCATTGAATAGATGCGGAGAAGGAGAAGAAGAAGAAGAAGAAGGAGAAGAAGAAGGAGTTCGGACAAATGGTTTTGAGTGATTTTCTAATGATTGCTGCAAGTTTTGGGCGATTTCTCGCGAGTTTTGGACAATTCGATGATGCTCTTTCCAATGCAAAAAGAATCAGAACGATTGGATTCTTCTGTGAGGAGCAGGAGCCTTATCAATTTTAAGATCTAGCAATAATCCCAAAAACGTACACCTGGGTCGAAAAGAGGGGCTGGGCACTGACGGTCGCTATGCTCCCTCGCGCCAGCCCAATATCTTTTTGCTCCAGCGCCCGTACTTGTCGGTTTTAGGGAAGGCTTAGGACGGCACTTTTGTTTTCCAATTTTCTCTATATTGGCCTGGCGCGAGGGAGCAAAGCGACCGTCAGCGCCCAGGCCCTCTTTTCGACCCAGGTGTATGTTTTGAGGGTTAATGCTAGATCTTGAAATTGATAAGGCTCCTGCTCCTCACAGAAGAATCCAATCGCTCTGATTCTTTTTGCAGTGGAAAGGGCATCCTCGAATTAGCCTACACTCGCGAGAAACTGCCGAAAAGTTCACAATTTGGTATAGAAAAATGAAAAACAAAGTGCCGTCCGAACTCCTGCTGCCCTGCTGCCCTGCTGCCCTGCTGCCCTGCTGCTGCTGCTTCGCATCTGCTAATGAACGAGAGTAGGTATTCAATTTATCCCCCCACCCCCCTCTCCGGTCCTTGGGCTTCAGGTATTCATTTAAAGTCATAGCCCTTCAATTGACCAGTCCAGCATAGGCACCAGTGGTGTAGTGGTGTAAGCGGGCCGGTGGCTGGTTGAATCTGGCAAGTTCGAATCCTTCTCGTGAATAAAGTTTATTTTTTGTATATTTGAAGTTGAGGAAAAGCTGGTACCATCGGCAAGCCAAAAGTAAAGATCTTTTCTCCTGAAAATCGATTCCCTCGAGTGTAATGGAAAGAATATATCAAATTTAATTTTTTTTGCACGATTTTTAACTTTCCAAAATCGTTTTTTTAGCTAAATGGTGTCTTATTCGTTTAAGCAAAAAAAATTAAAACAACAATTAGAAGAAAAAAAATTGATACAAGTCTTTTTTATGTTTAAAGTTGAGGAAATAAATGGTACCATCGGCAAGCCGAAAGTAAGCTCTTTTCTCCCAAAAAAACAAATGCCCCGAGTGTAAAGTCAAGGAAATTTCCCTACCACGAGTGGAATCTGCTGTGTCACCTGTATTTTGTTTGAGCGCGCCTGAAAAGAGCTCTTGAACTGCGCGCGAAAACAAAATGCAGATGCCCCACAAGCAGATTCCACTCGTAGTAGGGAAATTTCCTTGACTTTACACTCGGGGCATTTGTTTTTTTGGGAGAAAAGAGCTTACTTTCGGCTTGCCGATGGTACCATTTATCAAATATTGATTTATATGCCGTTTTGCGCAAATGCCCCCCACAATTCAAAGTTGCTCTTTCAAATGCAAAAAGAATCTGGTTTAGTATTTGTTGCGAAAAACTCTTGATGGCAAAACACCAAAACCCAAAACCCAAAACCCAAACATACACCTGGGTCGAAAATTGGGGCTGGGCGCTGCAATGTGAAAAACAAGATTGAAACGAAGATTGCCCAAGATTGGGGCTGGGCATCTCCCTCGCGCCAGCCTGTCAGAAAGCCCAATGATGCCTGTCAGAAAGCCCCTTACCTCGACCTCGTAAAGGGTGGTGTGAACAACCATAATATGCAGTTTTTTTGTGGACCATCATATAAGTGAGCACCTGATTCCTCAACTCCAATCTGTTCTGTTCTGTTGTCTGGGCCGCTGGGGGCAGATCCCTTCTGTGGAGGGGCTATTAATGCCGACCCATTCGGGGGGCGGCGGCCCTGAGAAGCAGTTGGGTGAACCGCCAGTCGGTCTATCAAAGTGAAGGTAGAGTATGAGTCAGGACAAAGACCTGGACCACATTCAACCGCCCTTAGATTATCTCTGGTCTAAGGTGCAAGGAGCAACAGGGTCTTGATGCAAGCAAACCGTCCCAGGATAATCTCCTGTCCTAGGTACGAGGGATTTCTTGCCTAAACTGCTTCAAACGGCCGATGGCATCGGGTTGGCCTGCGCTTTCTCAGGCACAGGAAGGCGGCGGCCATTTAGCCTACCAAATCCAGGACCCCTGCTTAGCATCACCTTCCCAGGCGCGGCCGCTCGGCGGAAGGGCCTTCAGTCAACCAGCCAGCTCAAGACGAACGCCCAGCACCACCAGATGCCTCTCCCGCTCCTGCTCCTCCTCTTCTGCGCTGGCGTCGGCGCGAAGAGGTGCAAGCTACGCCCTACCCCAACTACATCAGCACCACCCATCGATCCCCCCACGACACTCGAAACTGGTTGGAGTTTTCCAAGCAGATTATTCAAATTATGCAGGATGTTGAGGCTAACAGGCAATGCCGTACATTGGGCAATCGCCACTGCCTCAGATTTGAACGAAATCAAAAAAAAATTCGGTGAAAAGATGCTTCCAAGTGACTAGATTTTCTCTGTAAATGTTTTTGGAGATTCGTTATGATGCAAGTAATTTACCATAAATGTAGTGAAACATGGTATTTTTGACAGTGTTAAAGTTTTGCGGGACAATCAAGGCCAAATTCAGGCGTTCCCTCTTAACTTGAACACCCTGTAGGTACTTTGATGCATCTTTCTTCCAAAGAAATTTTGTTTTCATTTTGTTCACTTCTGAGGCAGTGGCAATCGTCCAAAGTCAGGCATTGGCATGAAAATCCATGTGGGTCTTATCTTGAAACTGATCAAGGATTTAAATAAATTATTGATCAGCTCTTATTTACAGCCCCTGCTGCTAGCAATGTGTCCCGCTGCCGAGAGTGGACGGGGCACTTGGAGCTGCTCGACTCCTGCTTCGCTGCTCTCACCGCCGAGAGCATGACTCAGGAGCAGGCGCAGGCCTTCTGCAGTGACCAGGGCGGCTTCCTGGCAGCTCCCTTCACCGCAGAGAATCTACAAGCCCTTGGCGCTGCTCTCGGGCAATCGGTCCAGCTTTCTTCACACTTCCTGGCTGCCAGTGATGAGCAAATGGAAAATAAAAATAGGAGAAAATGAAAACTGAGCTGAAAAATATAGATTGCCACGCTTGACCCCTATGCGCTCCGCTGAGGGACAGGGGGGGGGCAAGAGCGCAGCGACTACGCGCCGGCTCCAGGGCCTCCCCCGCCCCTCCACCTGCGCTTCGTCGCTGCACTCTCGCCCCGCCCCCTGTCCCTCAGCTTCGCGAAATGTCCGCTCCAGCGTCCAATAATTTCATTTTCCATTTGCTCACCACTGCCTGGCTCTACCTGCCTAAAGTGGTTGAGGGAGGATCGTATTGGCTGGGCCTGGCTCAGGAAGCTGGGAGCCAGGAGCCAGCAGGCGGCTGGTTCTGGCGCCTGGCTGACGGAGCCAAAGGTGAGGCTGATGAAGGGGAGTGGAACTGTCTCTGCCAGCTCTGGCTTGCAGTAGCCGCGGAGATGGACATCTGGGTGAGCGGGGAGCCGAACGATAATGGGGAGGAGGACGCGGCTGTGCTGTTCGCTGGATATCAGGGTGTGCAGGATTGGCCTTCGCTAGCGACTCATCGCCCGCTTTGCCAGTTTCCCTAAGGTAGCTTGCTTCAATAAGCCATTTGGAAGTCCAAGCCAAAATATCAGCTTCAGCGGGTCAGTAGCATAAGAAAGGAAGTGCTTGAGGCCCAGCCCCGTCAGCATAAGCCAGCAGTTGTGCGAAGTCCAGCAAAAACGATATGATTTTGTGATTCGGGTATTTTATAATATAAGTTCATTTGCTTAATCCGGTACCATCAAAAGTCAAAACAAACACAAACAAACATAATCGCATCATTTCCTTAAGGTAGCATTTCCACCAGGACCTCCTGGCTCTGCCAGAGGCCCTTAGGTGAACATTCAAAAGCTTGCCTTGCAGAGCAATGGAACAACTATTGACTCCACAAGGCAAGCCGAGCTCCAGCATTTGCCTCAATCGCGTGGCTCCTTTTCAAGCGCCAGCAATAGTTTTTAAGACTCTGCCTCCCTTGGAACTCTGGCCGAAACTGCTTCCATTGCCCTACACTTTCTGACGCTGCGCAAACTGTGCTTTCGATACCTTGTATCCGTTGTTACTGGATACTTTGAGAATTGACTTTGACTTTGAAAAGAATAATTTTGAAATGGTCGATTTCAAACCGATAACAGCAGCATTTGGACGCAGGTGACGCATTGCGCGTTCTTTAGCCAGGCGCCTACTTGATGGCATTCCAGAGCTGGCCCCCAGTGACGAGCCTCCTGCAAAACCGACACACAGCCAGTCTAGGCAACATCTCTCCCCCATCCAGCCAGACACAACCGTCGGCCAATTGATCAACCTTATCATTGCAAACTTTTCCAGAGCCAGCAGAACAGGCAGCAGAGCTTGGGCCAGGAAAGCAGCTGGAGCCGCGTAGAATGGCAAGAGAGTGGCAGACGGATGCGAGCGAGTTGGAAGACGTGTTCCACAAAATCGAAATCGACGGCGTCAAAATTCAAAGTTGGCCTTTTTTGCCCTAGCTCATTCCTCTCGTCTTGATTGGCTAAAGTTAGGGCATAGATTGATGAGCTGGTGAGGGAGACAAAGTCAGTTTCTGAAAGCCTTTGCTGATGGAATGGAATGTGAAATATATATATCGAATTTGGCTGCCAGGCATGGTGAGGAACGAACAGATGATGCTGAAGGAGCTCGAGGAGAGCATCGTCCACGTCAAGGACCAGATCGTTGGCCCCCTTTCATCAAACACCTTCCACCTTCTCAAAAATGAGCGTTTTGATTTTGAGGCCAATCCCCAGACGGAGGCAGAGGAGCAGAAGCTTGCCTGCCAGGTGGAAGACCTCCAAAACCAGCTCAAGGATCGCCTTGATGCCATCGCCGAGGTAGTCTCTATTCACATTCCATTCTTCATTGGAACCAGTATATTTGCCCACATGCTTTAGCTTTTGATACTAACAAGCGGACTTTAAAACTTCGTATTTCAACAATTATAAAATAATATTAAGAGAGCTTTATTGAGAGTTTCAAAAGTCCCTTGTCCAAAAATTTTAACCCCCCTTTTTTATATGTTTTTTCGAAACTAGGCAATAAGGCCATCAATAGTCTTAGAATTGTGTCTAGTTTCGAAAAAATAATATAAGAAAGGGGGGGGGGGGTCAAAATTTTTGGGCAACCACGTTTCTGAGACTTTCGAACTTCTCAGTAAAGCTCTCTTAAAAAATAATTATAATTGACCAGAGCATTGGGCAGCTACATATTTCAACAAATATGAAATAATGTAAAAATTTAATTTGAAATATGGCCAGAGCATTGGATGGGGTGCAGGTGAAGGAGAAGCTGAAGAAGATCAACAAGGAGTTGAATCAGCTAGGAGCAGCGCTGAGTGATTCCTTTTACTTGTCTGCGTGAAGGGTGATGAAAAACTTGGGTGGAAAGGTTAAGCAGCAAGGCATTTACCAAGAAGCAGAGTGAGAGCAAGGACAGAGAAGCGTGCACTTGAGGTGCTCAGTGAAAGCTCTCTTCGAACGTCGAATGTTCTTTGAGCCGGCCATTCCAGGTCAGCAATACACCGTAAAGGAAGCAAAGGTCAGCTTGCAGGTCGTTTTGAAAGACTGTCAAGCTGCAGGTATGAGACGGCCATGGCTGTTGCGGTGAAATCTTCTGAGAATGGCCTTAGTAAATTGCCCTTATAGACTTTCTAGCATGCGATTGTCCTACTTTCTAATGGAAGTTATCACGGGGGGCGCTGAATTTGAGAATGGGGTGGGCAAAAGTTGGGTAAATGAGGAGTAGCGCAAGATAGATTTGGAGAGGGAGCGGGATTTTTAGCAGCAGCACTGGAACAATGGTCGGAGAACTTGAAGTTGGGGCTGATGCTGGCAGTGAGTAGAGGAAACAAATCACAGTAGCTTCCATAGTAGCGCCCTGGATATAAGCTAGGCTTCTATAGCGACAGAGATCAACCAAAATTTAGATGTACATCTGAGCTTCGTGATAAATATGAGAAACTGAGAAAAAAATGCGAGCAACTCTTTTTTGCCGAAATAAAAACATCGCTCCATTCATCCGTTGTTTAGACCCAATGAGTGCTTGAAACATTTCAGCTCCAAGTAGGCCTCTCCTCTAACCTGGCCAGGCCAACCTCTCGGTAGAGATGGAGCTGGAGAAATAAAATCTCTTGAGGTATTAGGGTCGGTGGTTTGCATCCAACTTTTGGGTGTGTTGGAGTTGTGTTTTGGTGTAGCAGGTTTGTACGCGAAATGGTGTTTTCGCGAGGGAGGTTTTTAAGGACTGTACTGCTGATTGTGCAGTCGGCCTTTTAGTCCTGGCTATGTTAGTCATAGCCGCAGTTCCAAGTCAAGGTTTCGTCCATTAGTTCCAGACCTCGGCGTTGGACTCATCAGTGGAACGCGCCATACTTCTTTTCAACAGGTCTTGAATGACTGAAGTTGGATGTATGTTGCCATAGCAGAATGTAAGATAGCTATCTCCCGATCAAGTTGGTGATTAGCTTTTTCATCTTTTGCGACTTGCCTCCTTTTATGTTGTTGAAAGTGTGTGCGTATTTCAACCGAAATTTGGTGGCTGTTTTTCCAATCTCCCGTTTTTCGTACCCTCTTTGCTGGATGGTATCGAAAAGAATTTTTACTTCTTCGCTGAAGTAATTCCACTGGTTGCAAGCCCTGGATGCTCGTATCAGCTGTGAAAAAAGGACGTTTAGTCCGGTCCTTGACGGCTGATTGCTGTCTTTCCAGGGTATGTTAAGCACCTTGAAATTAAAACTCCTTCGCTTATCGTAAAGTTTTCTTCCGTACCCGCCTTGTTCCAAGTCCAGGTCTAAGAAGTGCACCCATTTGTCATTTTCATCCTCGAAAGCAAGTGGAAGTGACGCAGGATAAATATCTTTATAAACCTCTTTCAATGCGGTAGTGCCGACGGCTAAGATGTCGTCGACGTAGCGTTTGCAGTGAGATAGCTGTTTTGCTATTTTGATATTAGCTCTATTTGACATGTAGTCAAATTCGAGCTTTGACAGGACCAGATCTGCAATTATTGGACTGCAGCTGGACCCCATCGCAATCCCTTTGATTTGTTGGAAAATTTTGCCACCGAATTTGACATAAGCATTGTATGTCACTTTGTTGATTAATGTTTTAATACTGCCTATGCATAAGCTTCTATCTGCCTTTTTCACTGAGCTATGCAGATAGCTTTTGTAGCCTATTGTTGCGTATTTGAAACGTTTGCCAATGATGTCCATTATTTCATGCAGCTTTTTACGAATGAGCTCATGTTCGAGTGCTGTAAAAAGCGTGCTGAAATCCGCCATGCACATTGGGCCTAGCCTTCGTTTTCCCATAGTGTCGAGCATTCGACAGATCTCCATCGAATTGCCGACGCTCCAGGTGAGGTTTAGCCCTCTTTGTTTACCTACCATAGTCGTGTATCTGTGCCAATGTTTTTTAACCATGGCTAAGATAGCTGTTAGTTGGTCATTAAGCAGTTTCATAGAGCTTTTGCTTGCGCCAGCTATGAATCTACTTTTTGGAGGGTTTTTATGGAATTTTGGACCATGCCATAAAATTGGCACGCATTCCATGTTTAGGGGCAGTTCTTGTTTTAGGAACAAAGCGGTTAATTTTTTGTGCCTAATAACAAGATTTTCTTCTTTAAGGTCCATAGGTACGTAAGTGTCGTTACCTAAAAATTCTATGTTTTCGCCTATAAGTCTTACACCCATTTCCTTACATAAGGTCAGGGTATATCCCTTCTTGCAAGCTATCGAAAAATTGGTTGCCGCTTTATCCACTGGAGCTAACACAAATTTTTTGTGTAGTTGTTGTATGGCTTTTAAGCCTCTTGCTTGTTTGTCGCAATAGCTTTTATATGCCCAGTTTGGGCGTATGTTTGCATCAATCGAGATTTGTACAAGGTGCGAACGAGCTGTGTCGTAGGCCGTTGCAACTTCTTGTTTGGTTAGGCTGCTGACTTTAGTCAAGGCGCAGGACCAGTGAACTAAAGTGTTCATGCTGTCCAGAGCAGCATGATGGAGATTGCTACTTCCGTGTATCCTATATTTTGTGCCCTTTTCTAGGAGCTCTCTGGCGCTTTTTTCCATCCAAGAGAAGTCTCCGGTGCATACGTGATCACAAACTATGAATTTTCCATCGTAAGTGTCACATTTGCATGATTGTGAGAGGATTTGAAAAAGTTCTTTTTCTTTCAATTTTTTAAGAAAACAGCTGTAATTAAACACTTCTAGTCCCAGCGTGTTAGTAGCTTTTGTAACAAAGCCTACGCGCTTTTTTAGTTTGTCCTCATCGATGTCTACCACTGAGGTTTATTTCTGTGGCATCATCCATGTACTGAACCTGTTTGAGTATCCGCTAGAGATACGGATACTCGCTTTGGTTTTCGTATTGATTTGGTCTTTCGGTTGAATTTTGCTCATTTCGTAACTGGCGATTAGTTGGTAGATGTCAAAGCCGTAATGGGCGCTGTTTGACAGAGCGAGCTGGCTGATTTTTGCTAATTCCTGATTGTTGAGTTTTTGTAGACTCATAAACAGGCCGTGTCTGTTCCATTTATTAGTGGAAGCGTTCCAGATCCATTCGTCAATATTTGTATTTGAACGAAGGATATCTGACTTCTGCTTCCTGCTTCGGGTCCCCCTACCTCTGTCAGTTACCCTATAGAAACGTCGCTGGAACCAAGGTATGGTTCTTCTGAGTTTTGGGTCTAGAGTTTCATCATAGCTGCCGTAACCCTTTATGGCCATATTTAGGCCCCATGGGTAGGCCGAATTCAAAGCAACGATAAATTCTGCTTCAGATTCTGCTAGGTTTGCGGGCTCATTGATGAGAACGGAGAGCAATGGCATATATGTTTGACCATGGTCGGAGACGAAGTGTTTGTAGAGCACTGTGTCTTCTTCCTTTTTCTCTATCTTCCTAATATGTTGGTAGATTCTGTCCCTTAGTTTCTGCTTCGTTAGTCCAACATAGATGCATCTGCATCCTGGGACTGGGCATGAAAGAATATATACCACGTTTTTAGTGGTACAAGAAATTCTTCCTGCTGTCTTGTGTAGCACTCTTTTTTCACTGTGGGTAGGTCTGGAGAAGTATTTGTCCTCCGTCCTCCAAAATTTGCACAATTTGCACCTGCCGCAGGGGGCATAATTCATTTGTTGAATGCCCATTCTTGCGGTCAGAGGATCAATAGCAGTTCCATCGACATCGAAGAGCGTGTTGCTTTTGATCTCTCCTGCTCTGTTGCTCCTGGCCATAAACTGGCGTTCTTCCCTATGGTCACCAGCGCCTGAGCTGCTGGCTGGCAGGTTGTCCAGACCTGTCATTTTGGCCCTTCTTTGAGGCTCGATGGTTGCCCTGGCAAAAGACTGCCGTAGTTGACGGGCGTAACCTTGTAGGCTTTTGTCACGCGAATGCCCCCGCCCTTTCGCAGGGCACCCTGAATGGGTGCCGTAAGTCTGCTCTGCCAATTTTGCAGAGCATTCCCATGGCGAGCATGTTTCGATAGGTTTGCTGGCATAGTGACATTTTTGGCATTTTAATCATTGGAGTGCCGCTCCTCAGGGAGATACGGTGGACAGGGAAAGGAGTGGTGAGTAGGGTGCGCGCAGAGTAGTAATGTGAGTGCCTGAATGAAGCTGTGCGATTGACTAAGACCAGTCGTCTAGACATGAGTCGCTGTCTTGTGTTCGCATCAGCCTGTGAAGCGTCAAAAGAGGGAAAGAAGAGGAAAGGAGTGAAGAGAAGTGCTTCCATCATGTCGGCTGATGAAGGCGAGGTGACGATGATGGAGGAGCGAGCGTCGTATCCGCTGGATGAGCTGCTTCCACCACCTTGTACCTCCACGCCCTCCGTCAAGAAGGCCAAGCTGAACAGCGGGGAGGCCGCCTCCGTGGAGCGTGAGCGCAAGCGCCCCCACTCGGAGTCCGACCTCTCTGGTCCGTCCGTCCTCAAGACCAAGGACAAGCCGTCCGCCTGCCTGGCTGCCAACAAGAAGTCCACCGACAAGAACAAGGAGGAGGGGTCTGGAGGCTCTGGTGGTTCTTCCGAGGCCCCTCTGCCCCTTCGGGAGTCCATCGTCCCCAAGTTCTCCGATGTCCTGGTACATCAGGTCCACGAGCGCTGTCGCAAGCGCTACCAGGAATTCTCTCGTTCTCTTCCCTTTTCTCAGTTTGGACTATGTGTGAGTCAGGGTGAGAGAGGGTTGCAGGTTCCGCAGAAATGGATGTGCCCGGACTGCCCAACTTCGAGATGGCCAAGGAGATGGCAGCCGAGGCGCCGGAGCTCCAGTACGCGGAGACCGGCCAGCAGCACGTGCCCATCCTTCCCAAGCTCTTCAACAATTACGTCGAGAACATGGTTTGACGCCTTTCTGGACATTGCTTTGAATTGGTTTATCCCCCGCCTTCTCAATTGACGTCCTGTCTTGTGAGGAGGCTTGAGGGATAATGACGTGAGGAGGAAAGGAGTAAGAGTTGCAGGAATATGTGAAGTCGCTGGGTGAGCGAATGGTGGAGGTGATCCAGGCCAATCAGTTCATGGCCGCTCGTCTCACCGCCCTCGAGCAGCGCACAGTGGGCATTGCCCTGCACGCCGAGGGCCAGGAGCGCAATGGTTTCCCTTCTACCTACCCTCCCATTCCTCTATGTGGGTATGGAGGGGAGGTTGAGAGGAGACACGATTGTAGCTATGAAATCGGTGTTGGTGATCCGTGGGCCGCCCAAGAAGCTCTTCGGCATATACCCCGGGCGCAACATCGATCAGCTCTACCAGGAACACCGTGGCTTCTTGGCCAAGGTTCCTTCTCATCCTCCCTCTGCCTTATGTGGGCAGGTGGGTAGTTGATGAGCAATCTGTGGTTCATGTTGCAGCTGCTCATGGGCGTCTTCGGGAAGGAGGAGGCCTTCTCCCTCTTCCAGACGCTGTCCGCCAACACCTTCAGCCTGTAGTTCCTGGCTTTTCAGGCGTTTTGAGTCAATCTGCCTTATTGCAGCAAAGGAGAGGACGAGCTTCACTACTACATGAACCGTCTGTCCGTTGAGAGCATTCTACGAGAGAAATCTTGCCAAATCATTCTAAGACACACCCTGTATGGTTGTCTATATTGTAGGACCAAGATGGAGCTCTGGAAAGTGGACGGCTACGAATACGAGCATCCCATCCAGGTGCTCCATGGGCTCACCATTGCCGAAAGTTAGCTTTGAACTTAAGCGTGGTGTTGAGTGTTTATTGAGGTCTCTGCGTGGTTGCAGAGCGAGCTGATGAGCAGGCGAAGTGGGTGAAGAGGCTGGGCGACGCGTACTTGGGCGCCTCCTTGCCCTCCTTCATCACCTCCCGCCCGGGCGAGATCGACTTCCGCAGCCTTAAGGTCACTTTTAGTCCTCACCTTATTTTATTCTCCCTCTCTCATTCTTGTCCCATCATGCTGACATTGGTGGTTGTCAGTGGGACTGGGTGGGCTACTCGGAGGTGCTGGCTGCCTGGTGGCAGAACCCCGATTGGCAAGTACGTGCTAAGTCGATGCTTAGCTCCGCTGCCAAGTGCTATCAGCCTGCCGCCGTCCCCGACTGGGTGGAGGAGCGGTTCCAGTACACCCAGGCTGCCCAGGCACTCCGCCGATCGACTACTGGCGTGCGTCCCGGCAAAGAAGTAGGTGTTTTTCAGCCTGTTTCGATTGCGCATCTTCCTAAGCTATCCGAGTGGATGGAGCCGATAATTCAGGAACTGGCGCGCCGTGAGCAGATGCTACTCGGTTTGTCAGTCCTATCTCGGCTGTATATGGGAAAAATGAGTGCAATGAGTGGTTGATGCAGCTCATTTTGGTGAAGGTGAGGCTGAAGAGAGTGGCAGCGGGGCCGTGGGGGACGAGATGGACTCCGTCTGCCCTGAGGAGGAGGACAAGCCCGAGCTCCTTCACAACGATCCCGCCACTGCGGCTCTTCTGGCCTCTTGCGAACCTCTCAAGCCCAGTTATCACCTGAAGTCTTCTAGCTTTAGGTGTTAAGGGTTTTTCTGTGGGTTGTAGAAAAAGCCCCGGAGTCTCCGACCAAGACCATGAAGAAGGTGCAGAAGGAGGAGCGTCAGCGCAAGGCTTCATCCTCCGCAGGGGACAAGGACCAGCCGCCCAAGTCCAATTCCTCGGACAAGAGCAAGGCGGGCACGGGCGACCTCTTCTCCATCGACACCCAGCCAAGCCACGGCTATGCGCAGCAGGGGGAGGGTAGCGGGAGTGCTGGCCAGTCCGAGGCTCAGGGGGGCGACGGGTGGCAGCAGCAGGGTCGAGGGGGCGGTGGGGGCTACAAGAAGGGGGGGCAAGGGGGCTAACGTGGGCATCGTGGCCATCGAGGTGGTGATGGGTCTGGGGGCCGCGGTGATAGCCGTGGAGGGGGTGGGCAGTATCGTGGCGGAGGGGGCGGAGGAGGTGGGGGACGCGGGGGATGGGGCGGGGGAGGTGGAGGGGCGCGTGGCAATGGGTACGCCCAGCCTCGCTCCAACTTCCGTGGTTGGCCCGCCTAGGTCCTTCCCAGCTCCGTTTTTCCAGCCCAACCAGCCTTTTGTTCAATTCTGGCGTTTCTTTCCTATGCTTCCTCAGGGATTGGCTGCGTTTCTGAAGTTGGCTAATTTTTGCTATGTTTGTTCAACCGGTACAGTTGCCCAGGTGGATACAATTTAGCTTTGCCATTTTTGCTCACTGAGAAAAGGCTGTTCGTTTGTTTTTATTGACAGCCGATTTTTCATGTCGCATTTGCGTCTACGAGGTTTTCTTCGCATTTGCTTTTTGGGTTTGAAAAATGGATAGTCTGGATGCTTTTCCAAAGATACCATTTCCAAGCACTGCTTTCCCTTTTGCCTAATTTCATGCCTTGAGTTATCACTGACGGAGTTATATGTTTCTCGCTGGATAAATTGGGCCATGGATAAAAGGCAGAGGAGCAGTGTGAGGAGGAGGATAAGGGTGTAGAGAGGAGCAGTCAAGACGTGCAATGGAGGGCCATGCAAGGTCGTCAGTGTTATTGCAATCTGACGCCTTTAGGTCAACCGTGTGGTTCCCGCTTAAGGGGCCCCACCTTAGGGCCCTATTGTGGAGGGTGATTTATACGCCAATGTTGGTGCATGTGGACGTGTGAACCACAGGCACAGCACAGTCGCATCAGAATTGCCTTTGGCCAGTTTCCTAAGGGTCGGTGGAAGGAAAATGGTTGCTGCTATCTACCGCAAGGGTTACGGCCTTCGCTCGCTCCCCAAGCTTCGCGTCAAGAAGGAGGTCAGTGCTTCTTCTGGAAGTAGCTGGGCATGATTTGTAAATCACACCTCGCCCTTCCGCACTTTTGCTTCTGTGTTTCCAAATTAGTTGATAATTTAAGAAAGACTTCTCCTTTCTTGAAATATTGTCGGACATTGTTGCATTCAAGTCTCCCAATTTTACCTAGCTCATGCGTTCAAAATTTGAGCATGAGCGTCCTGCCTATGAGGGACAGGGCCGTAGGCGTGGCCCCGGTCTTCGGGTGCCCCGTCTGGCTCGCCCTCGTCCTCAGCATTGTCGTCGTTGAGATCGACTGCTTTTGGATTTATATGCATAACCACCCTTCTTATTGGGGATCATTAATCCCTTGTGACCCAGTCAGCTGAATGATGGCTATGAAATGTTTATCAATGCCTGATGTGCTGACAATTACCTTCTGGTCGCATAAAGTTTGAGATCAAACTTTTCTGCGTTGCACAAACCAATTCTTAGAAAACTGTAAGATTTTCAAGAGGTGGTAGGTGCAGACTCACCCTAGGGTTGAGTAAAGGCACTGGATAGAACCGGCCGCGTGATCCACGCGTAGCCGGGCCAGGCCAGTGCTGTGAGGAAATAAAATCTCTTGAGGTATTAGGGTCGGTGGTTTGCATCCAACTTTTGGGTGTGTTGGAGTTGTGTTTTGGTGTAGCAGGTTTGTACGCGAAATGGTGTTTTCGCGAGGGAGGTTTTTAAGGACTGTACTGCTGATTGTGCAGTCGGCCTTTTAGTCCTGGCTATGTTAGTCATAGCCGCAGTTCCAAGTCAAGGTTTCGTCCATTAGTTCCAGACCTCGGCGTTGGACTCATCAGTGGAACGCGCCATACTTCTTTTCAACAGGTCTTGAATGACTGAAGTTGGATGTATGTTGCCATAGCAGAATGTAAGATAGCTATCTCCCGATCAAGTTGGTGATTAGCTTTTTCATCTTTTGCGACTTGCCTCCTTTCATGTTGTTGAAAGTGTGTGCGTATTTCAACCAAAATTTGGTGGCTGTTTTTCCAATCTCCCGTTTTTCGTACCCTCTTTGCTGGATGGTATCGAAAAGAATTTTTACTTCTTCGCTGAAGTAATTCCACTGGTTGCAAGCCCTGGATGCTCGTATCAGCTGTGAAAAAAGGACGTTTAGTCCGGTCCTTGACGGCTGATTGCTGTCTTTCCAGGGTATGTTAAGCACCTTGAAATTAAAACTCCTTCGCTTATCGTAAAGTTTTCTTCCGTACCCGCCTTGTTCCAAGTCCAGGTCTAAGAAGTGCACCCATTTGTCATTTTCGTCCTCGAAAGCATGCCAACAACAGCAGCCAAAGTCGTTGGCGACGGCAGGGAGCATGTGAGCTGGGCGGTGTGCTGGGCCTGTAGGCGGACGTGTACTTGAACTCAGTCTGCTGCAGGCGCAGTTTCCCATAGCACCCACCTTCTCCGCCGCTCTCAACTCCTCTCCTTGTCTCTCTTGACTGCTTTTCGAGGAAAGACTGACAACCGCTGGAGGTCCAGGCTGACACAGGAAGTTGAGGAATATGCGGCTGCAGTCCCACTTGTCCCTCACGGCGTCAGCCAGATGGGCGCCGCCAACCTGCACAGAGTCATGGCTTCCAGCAATATTTGCTCTCCTGAAAACAGTACCGTATAATTTCTTCATTACCGTGGGGGGAGGCGGTTTTCGCGATTTTTTCAACTAGCTATATCTCCTCAACCACCAAATATTTTTTGATGAAATTTTATCAGAAGTTGCATCTAAATACTAGGTACATTGTGTAAAAATTTAGTGTCAAAAGGTTTGAAACTGGCGGTTTTATTTCAATTTGTATAACATGGGTAACTGTTTTGGCACAATTTTGTGTATTGTTTGGTTTTGGCTTGAAATGTGTAAAATTTTCAGTTTAAATCAATTTTAATGCATTTTCGTGTGAGAAAATAGTTATAAATAGGGTTTTTGGCTATTTACTTGCTGCTTTTTGATTATTATAGCATCAAATACTAAAATTTAAGTTATTTGCCATCCTTTTTTGCCTCAAATGATAGCCCTGCTCAAATGATACATTAAACATGCACTCATCTTAGAAAAACTGCGATAACACCAAGAGTTTTGGCAAACAAATTTAACACAAAATAGCTGATCTATAGGGGCTACTTTTGAGTAAAAATTCAATGGAAGATATTGTGTATTTGTGGAGATATAACTTGTTGAAAAAATCGCGAAAACCGCCTCCCCCTCACGGTACATCCTCTTTTTGGCTTTGATCAAGCTTCCGATTCAATATTTCACAATTGTTTGAGACATTCAGTTGGGTTTTGCGATGTTTCATCTCCAAAGCCAGTTTCAGCTTCCTTGAAAACTGACTAATATTGTCCTTAAAAAGCAAGCTCAATTGTAGATTACTTTTTTACTGAGTCTATACCTAGTTAGTCTATACCGTGTTCGTCATGCTACTAGTTAGTCTATACCGCTATATAGGGCGTAGCCAACACAAAACTAAAAGGCTCGTCCTTTGACTGTGGCAGTACCTACTAGTTAGTCTATACCGAGTTGAGCACTTTAAAACATCAATGAACTCGGTATAGACTAACTAGTACCGTGGGGGGGATGATTTATTCGTACCCCAAATACAATCAAATATAACTCCAGAGCTACTTAATATTTTTTGACGAAAATTTAACACAAGTTGCCCCTAAATGTCCATAACATTGTGTTAAATTTTTGTGGCAAACGAATTCTTTGATGTGGATTTATGACAAGTTTTCTAACTTGAGTCATTGTATCTTTGCCCACTAAATGGAACAAGCCATTTTTGGCTGAAAAATAAATATTTCACGATTTGCCAGACCCTTTACACCTAAAACATCATGAAATTTGGCTAAAATAACAGTTGTTGTTATTTGTTTCTCAAAAAGAGTAGTTTTTCTCTTTTATTACAAATTAGTCTTAATTTTAAGCCACATTTTATGATTTAGGGCAATGATGTGCATACAGTATGACTCAAGTTAGAAAAATTGCCATAAATCCACAGCAAAGAATTCCTTTGCCATAAAAATTTGACACAATGTTATGGACATTTAGGGGCAACTTGTGTTAAATTTTCGTCAAAAAATATTAAGTAGCTCTGGAGTTATAGTTGATTGTATTTGGGGTATGAATAAATCATCCCCCCCACGGTAGGTACTGCCACAGTCATGACCTTGTCGAGGACGAGCATGCGTCTAAGCTTTTGAGTTGGAATCTTGAAAGGTACTCCTGGTAGGGGACAAGCCCCTACTCCTGGTAGGCATGCGCCCACCATCCGGTATAGACTAACTATGTTTGTAAAAAAAGTAGGTATTTAATCATCTACATGAAAATTCCTTGTGTCGGGGGCGTGGGAGTGCGGGGTGGACGGGGACAGTATCCCTTCCCTTTGGGAGATGTTCCCTCCATCCCCACTTTGTATGCTCCCCGCTCATTGGTCACCGCCTTCTTCCCGCCCAATTCCCCAGACACAGCTTGCCCCAACCTCTGCACCTCATCACTTACTCCCCACACTCTCCTCTTCTTCCTTCCCTCTTTGGAGACCCTTCAAGAAAGCTTGGTGGTGGTGGGTTTGTGCTTGCGCGACACCATGACCTTCTCCGGCTTCGCCAAGCCCCACAGCCTCTGCAAGAAGCGCGTCTCCATCCCCTTCAACCGCCTCGCACACATCGCCAATGCCAGCCAGGGTCGGGATTGCATCATCCTCACCTCATCCTCTCCCAACCTACCATTTCCACCCCAACAGCGTTCTATGGAGCCTGTATAGCCAGGGGAAAGGACTTCGGAAGGGACGCCAGCTGCAGCAACTTTGCCTCGCTTCGCAAGCTCAGCTTGGGTGCCCAACCTCTCCTTCCTCCTCTTCTACACCCCATCCGCCCGCCATGGACTTCACCAACGAGGACATCACCATCTCCAAGCACACCCACTCCTGCGTCGTGCTGGACGACAGCCCCTGCGACAACCTCATCTGCCCAGTCCTCTCCCATCACTCCACCCGCCTTTGCTGCCAGCAGTGCGACAAGATCCTCTGCATCTCGGGAGCCGGCGCCTACTTCGTTCCCGGCAGTTCCTCATCTACTACCCTCTACAAAACCGCCCTCCACGCCTTCCGCTCCTTCCGCATCGACCCCTCCAACATCCTCCCACGCTACACCTGCCCGCGCTGCGAGCTCGCCAATGACTGCAAGCCCCGCCCCCTTGTCCGCCAGCTCTTCAACCAGAAGCTCTACCCCAACTCCAGCCACACCTACTCCTTCATCCGCATAGACTAACTATGTTTCAAAAAAAAGTAGGTATTTAATCATCTACATGAAAATTCCGTGAGTTTAAATTTCGAGATATGTACAGAAGAGGGTGTCAGCCTCATATTTTTTGACGCAGCTAAAAACCCCACTCAGCAATTTAGCTTATTTCCTGAACACAGCTAACAACTACTTTTTCCCAACCACAATTTTTGCAAAAATTTTGTTCCTAGACAAAGTGAGCTGTACAAAAGGAAGAGGCATCGATGACTCTGATCCTCTGCAAAAGGCCTCCGGAGACCAACGCAGAATGCTCTGAACTTCCCCGACAGCTCTGCATCAGACACCAGCCCACCAGCCCAATGTTTCACCGCGGAAATATGACTCCAGCTATGTAACCAGCAATAATACGTAGAAGATACCTTTTCCGCTTTATTGGGCTGGCGCGAGGGAGCAAAGCGAACCGTCAGCGCCCAGCCCCTCTTTTCGACCTAGGTGTACGTTTTTGGGGTTATTGCTAGATCTCAATTTTGATAAGGCTGCTGCTCGTCACAGAAAGCTCCAATCGTTTTAATTCTTTTTGCAATGGAAAGAGCAACATCGAATTGACTATAGTTTATCTTTTGACTTTTGCCCAAAACTATTTATTTAACAATGAAAAACGCCAAAAACCATTTGTCCGAACTCCTCCTTCTTCTCCTTCTGCTCCTTCTGCTCCGCATCTATTCAATGGACGATAGTAGGTATTCATTTTCCCCCACTCACCCCCTCCCGGGTCCTTGGGCCTCATGTATTGATATTTATTCATAAGTCTTCAGTTACACGTAGATCCATATGCACCAGTGGTGTAGTGGTCTAAGCGATTGTACAGCTGTGTGAATCTGGGAGGTTCGAATCCATCTTAGGCAATCAATTTTATTTTGGAAATTTTAAGATGAGAAAACAAGTGGTACCATCGGCAGGCCAAAATTAAAGCTCTTTTCTCCCAAAAATCGATTGCCCTAATCATATATCATGAAAAATTTCACAAAAATATGTTAATATGCCAAAAAATTTGCATTGTTTTTTATATTTTCGAATGTTTTCTTTTCATTACATCTTTAAAAAAGATTTTTTTCTTTATTATCTATTTTTATTTTGGAAATTTAAGTTGAGAAAACAACTGGTGCCATCAGCAGGCCAAATTTAAAGCTCTTTTCTCCCAAAAATCCATTGCCGTAAGTATATATCATGAAAATTGCACAAAATTATGTTAGTTTGCCAATAAATTTGCAATGTATTTGTGATTTTCAAATCTTTTCTTTTTGTTATATTTTTAAAATAAGTTTTTTTAATCTATTGTATATTTTTTTATCCAATAACCAACAATATAAAATGTTTATTTATACATTTTATACTATACTAAAAGTGGAAGAAATATCTGGTACCATCGGCAGGCCAAATGTGAATCTCTTTTCTCCAAAAAAGTCGATTAGCCTGAGTTTAAAGTCAAGGAAATACATTTTATACTAATGGAATCTGCTGCGTCATCTGCATTTTGTTTTTGGGCGCGCATGGAAAGAGACATTGAACTGCGCGCCAAAAACAAAATGCAACTGTCCAAGCAGCAGATTCCATTAGTATAAAATGTATTTCCTTGACTTTAAACTCAGGCTAATCGACTTTTTTGGAGAAAAGAGATTCACATTTGGCCTGCCGATGGTACCAGATATTTCTTTAATGAGCCTGTTTAACGGACGAACAATTGCTGAAATTGAAATCAACCAGGCTCATGGCTTATTAAATTTGCCAATTTGCAGCTGTAAAGAGGATAATGGAAGTGCTTCTTTCTACCCCAGCTTTATGCCATCCAAATCTCTGCCACTGCCGAACTTGCTGAGGTCTTCCAGGAACTTCTAGTGCCCCTGCTCGAAGATCTGGCAAAGTGGTGGCCAGGCAGGTTGCAAACCAAAAGATGGTCTTTGAGAACAGGACAGGCGGCCAAGGCGGCCAAGAGCGGAATTAGTCGGGGTTCAGCGCCACCTCCATCTGCCCCGTCAGTTGCAGTCGATCACCCATTGCCCATCAGTTGCACCCCAGCAGCTAAGGGTAAGGCTTCGAATAGAATTCGGAGAATATTTTTTTCGCCAAAATGCAGTCTAAGTGACCAGCTGCCTGAACTTGCTTGGTTCCTGATTCGATTTGGATGAGGGCGGGAAGATCTAAACAGCTGGATGATGTTTTCGGAGAAAGGGGCATCTGCATCTAGCACCTCATTCTGAGATTTAGTGTACTAACTGAAACAGAGGAGAAGGAAAGATACCTTGGCCAGGGTGACTACGCTGGGCGCGTGAGCAGAGCGATTGGGATGGGAGTCAGACAGTGAGAACTTGTACTTCACCGGCAAAGGCCATGACTTGCACTTGGGGATCAGCGTGATTTGATGCTGCTTCAAAACCGGACAACAATTTGACGCCGAACAAGCCATTTGGTTTCTAAAAATGCAAAAGGCAGACTCCAAAATTTACAAAAGTTTCACCGCGATTATAGTATGAAATACGATTATTATGAAATGCTAGCCGCTTTGCGTGAACAATGCGATGCTGTTTGACCATTTGAGTCCATTGGATGCTTCCGTGCCTGCGGCTGAGACTGGATGGAAGGATTGAATGTACCAGGCCAAACTGAAGAGAGTAGAGAGGGGCATTGGCGATGTAAACGTAAACCTTGAGGGTGGCCATGGCGACCGTTGTTGTGACAGACTCCGGTTCGTTGTGCTACAAGATCGAAGATGCTCGTCTCACTCATGACCAGCTTCCCCAGCTCCTCTGTGTTGCCCGTAGCAAACCACAGCCGCCAGGAATATGCGATCCATCTGCGTACCCAGCTCCCCTGTGTTTCAACCAAATTATAAGTTATCCCGAAACATTCATTATTCGATAGGATTGTGACATGTCATGTCTTTTATCTTTTATGGTAAATGGCTAATAATTCAAAAGGACTGCTAGTTTTTAATCGTTGGAAATGAGTGTAGTCCTCCAGGGAGAGGCATAGGTAGAAAAAGCTTTTCTCCGGCAGTTCACCCAGGCAGTGCTGAAGCAGCCTTTCACCTTTTCTGCCAGCCCAATTTTGACCCCTCTGTTGGCAGCTGGGTACAGCCGCGGAATGCCCTACTTCCTGAACCCTGCTTACTGTGAAGGTTGAACTGGCAAAGACGAGGACGCGATGGACATTTTATTGGACATAAATAAAAGCCAAATACAAACAGTTCTTGAAACATAATATTCACACACGTGATGCCCCGTTTATTCGCGCTTATAAAACCGAGTAGTGAGTGTGAGTTTCATGCCATGGTGATAAAGGATTGCACCATTAAACCGCTGTTTAGAATCATTTAGACCTTGAAACATTGCAGCTCCAAGTAGGCTTCTTCAGCAACCCTGTTTGATGTAATGATGTTTCCTGTAAAAGGGGCAATGTCACTCTACGTCATATTCTGAGATAATTGATCTCCATTTTCAAACTGAAGAGGAGGAGTGATATGTTGGCCAGGGCGGCGGCTCAAAGACGCCGGGCGTGAGCACAGCGAATGGGATGAGAGTTGGGCAGCGTCAAGTTTTACTCCACCAGCAGGATTTAGCAGAGGCCATGGATTGCTCTTGGGGGATCTGGAGTGTGTGCCAGGAGTGGTATGATTGGTATGAACCTTGGCCGCCGACTAGAACCTTGGCGATCCCGCTGGACAGGGTTCTGGGTCAGCCTCAAAACCAATTGGCCTGGCGCGAGGGAGCGCAGCGACCGTCAGCGCCCAGGCCCTCTTTTCGACCCAGGTGTATGTTTTGAGGGTTATTGCCAGATCTCAAAATTGATAAGCGTTTTTCTCAACCCAGGTAGCACCGATTGCGCTGATTTTTGCTGCAATGGAAAGGGCAACATCGAATTATGGGGGGTACTCGCGAAAAGCAGCATAAAAGTTTGGATTTGATGGAGAAAATTGAAAAAAAAGTTGCCGTCCGAACTCCTGCCCTGCCCTGCTGCCCTGCTGCCCTGCTGCTTCGCATCTGCTAATGAACGAGAGTAGGTATTCATTTCATCCCCCCACCCTTTCCCCTCGTCCTTTAGCCTCAATATGAATTGCTTATTTATAAACCTTCAGTTATATATTATGCCATATGCGCCAGTGGTGTAGTGGTGCAAGCGGTTGGCTGCTGGATCTGACTGATGGGTTCGAAACCTTCTCCAGCATATTTTTTATTTTTCTAAAATTTAAAGTTGGAAATAACCAGTACCATCGGGAAGCCAAAAGTAAAGCTATTTTCTCCCAAAAAATCGAGTGTAAAACTAAAATATTTCACTAATTTATTTATTATTTTGTTTTATTTATTTATCTAAAAAAAATTTTAACTTAATATATAAACAACAATAAAGAATAAAGTACATAAATTGACATAATTTAATTTTTGTATATTTAAAGTTGAGGAAATATCTGGTACCATCGGCAAGCTGAAAGTAAAGCTCTTTTCTCCCAAAAATCGACTGCCCCGAGTATAAAGCCAAAGAAATTTTCCTACTACTAAAGGAATCTGCTGTGTCATCTGTATTTTGTTTGAGCGCGCATGAAAAGAGTCCTGGAACTGCGCGCGAAAACAAAATGCAAATGCCCCACAAGCAGATTCCATTAGTAGTAGGAAAATTTCTTTGGCTTTATACTCGGGGCAGTCGATTTTTGGGAGAAAAGAGCTTTACTTTCGGCTTGCCGATGGTACCAGATATGTTTCTATTTATGGAACTGGCAGACTCCAAGATTCACAGAAATTTCACAGCGATTTTAATATGAAATACGGTTGTTAGGAAATGCTAGCAGCTAGGCCTGACCAATACGAAGTTGCTTGAGCATTTGAATCAAAGACATGCTTCCGTGGCTGCGGTTGTGACTGGATGGAAGGATTGAATGTGCCAGGCCAAACAACTCAACCTCGTGGATGGTTGTTGTGGTAGAAGAATTCGTGGAGGACGTCGAAGATGCTCGTCTTGCGCATGATCAGCTTTCCCGGCTCCTCCGGGCAGGAGTGCTGCCCATAGCGATGCACAGCCGCCAAGCATACCCAGCTCACCTATGTTTCAATTAACTTATAAATTACCACAAAAATGTCCAGTGTAATTTGAGGTTCTGAAACTTTTCGAGAAACTTGGCATTGATAACGCCATCAACTCTGATTGCTAAATAAATTCTTATCAAAATGGCTACTAGCCTATATACGAAGACCTGTGGCAGTCGGCTAAGTTTGTGGAGAGAAGCAGCTATACCTGATTGTGTCATTAGATGGCTGATGAGCTAAGATAAGGATCTGGGGAGCCAGCAAGGCTTCTTCGCATATTCGTCAGCCTGCGTTCAATTTTCTTCCCTTAGGCTAGGGTGCTGAGTTCCGGTAGGACGTAGGAGAGCTTCTTGGTGAGGTCAGGCTCGTTTTCCCGCACGTAGAGCAGTCGGTTCTTCTTCTCGATCTGCTGGTGCGAGAACAGCGCCTGGTATAAAAAAGCGTGATGCCTCAAGTCACTGTCTCCACCACACTTCTCCCAGCCCTCTTCCACGTCCTCCTTGCCCCTGTCATCCGGTGAACTCATGCTTAGCAAGACGATGTTTCATAAATGGGCTGGTTCAGGTTCCGTCATTGTACGAAGTTAATCATGCATGATGCATCTCACCAATGTAATCAAGTGTGAGGATCCAGGTCTCATAATCAATCAAACTAATGATTCTTTCTCGATGATGTAATAGAGTAGCCGGAAGCCACTCCCGCCAGAGCTTGGCCTGAGCCTGGCAGAACATTTCTGCGCAAAGGAAGGCGTAGGTGGTGTCCATCTGCTGGACCATGGAGGGTTTCTGCTGCATGTTGTAGGTGGCGGGGTCCCTCTGGCCTTGGAGGAGGTCCAACTTCCAGCCTTTCGCAGCTACACCACCACACGCCCTGGTTCAAGACCCAGCTCTCTCTACCTCACCAACCCCGACTCCTTGTCCAATACTTGAATACTTGCCCATTGTACATTGCCCGAACTTTGGAAACTCAGAGGCTTGGGCGTTTGGGTTCACCGCAATGGTTTGGCTAACTTTGCTGCAATTGCACTGAAGAGGGAAGGCACATGAAGCGGAAAAGGACCATTGATTGATCTTTTATCCAGTTAAAATGGGCGAAGTGTCAGGTCATCAGTGAATTGCCCCATTTAACCGCTGTATGGACTAACTCAGTGCTTGAAACATGTCAGCTTTAAGTAGGCCTCTCCTTGATCCCTTCAGCTAGCCAAGCCAACTTCTCGATAGAGATGAAGCTGGAGATGGAGATTTTTCCACCCCTCTCACCTCCTCTCCTTGACTCTCTCTGCTGCTTTTCGAGGAAAGACCAGCAACCGCTGGGGGTCCTGGGTACATAGAGAAGAGGATGTTGAGGAGGATGTGGTTGAAGTCGCACTTGATCCAATCGGCGTCTCTCAGATAGGCGCATTCAATCTGAAGGGCGTCTTCCAACAGTACTCGATCCCTTGGATACTTTAGCCTGTAATTACTCGTTGCGCTCACTGCTGCTTAACGTGCCACCCGCCAGCCTTATGTTTCACCGCGGAAATATGGCTGCAGCTATGTAACCAGTAGTAATCCGTCGATGATGCCATTCTGTTCAGAGAAGAAGTTAACTTTACGGCAGGGTTTGCTCTTGGCGGGTTTAAGAGTGTGCAAAGAGAAGGTGCCTTGGTCAATGAAGCGTTGCTGCCGACGAGAACCTTGTTAGTGTCGTCCTCATTCCACTGGCTGGACAGGGTTTGGCGTCGTTGTGATTTGATGGTGCCACAAAACAAAACAACAATTTGATTCCGAACAAGTACTTTTACTTCTATAAATGCAAAAGGGAGAATCTTAGATTTCCAGAGTTTCACAGTAATCATAATCTTGAATGGGCAGCTTCCCCAGCTCCTCCGGGCAGAAGTGGTGCCCGAGCCATCCACACAGCCGCCAGGATTATGCTCGCCACCTGCGTACCAAGTTCGCCTATGTTTCAACCAAATTATAAATTGTCCCATAAACAATCGAAATTTAATCAGTCGTCTGTGTTGAAACTCTGTGAGAAGTTAGTAGGAGACAATATAGGTCCTTTGCATTCATATTTCTTCATCTAAAGGCACCCCGAATTATGGCCGTAAATCACCGACAGGCAGTCCTCCAACTTTCCTCATCCTAATCCCCTCCATAAAGGAAGAAAAAGGGGTTGCCTGATCGTCCAGGACAAGGACGTGAAAACAGGCGAAAACCTGATGCACAACGGCACTGATCTGCGGCTCCGGCTCGATGCAGCCGTCCAGAATCTCCCCCATTTGGTTCACCGCCTGTTTCAAGCCTTTTCTTCCCAGTGCCCTGATGTTTCAGGTATCTATTGTATCGTACAAGGACAGATTATGGTTAATGGGTTGCCCAGCATAGGGTTTGTTGAGGCCTCTTTGAAGGCATGGTGGAGCTTCTTCACGGTGGGGAAGGTGGGCGAAAGAAAGGCTTATCGGTGAAGGGGCTGGTAGTCCAGCAGCAAGCATTCTATCATAGTGTCCGTGTACAGAACGGCCCCTGGCCGCTTGCAGCAGCAGATCCTGAGTCACATCCATCCATTCAAAGCCACTGGACAGAGAAATAGGAGGCACCAATAATCCGTTATTGCTGGTGTAGAGAGTCATGGCGATCTTCATGAGCTCGATCACTGCATAAGGGTCGCCGGTGAAGAATATATTTCTGATATCCTCCACCAGAAGACTCACCAGCTTAGCAGCTGATGCGGCTCAAAGGAACTGCGGGTGGTTCTCTTTCTCAAACACGATTGATTGAGATGATCGAATAAAGAGGAGTAGGGAAAGAAAAGGGGGAGGGAAGAGCCACCGATAGGACTCCTTCCGGAACAAGTCCAAAGGCGTGTCGTCTACAATTGACTTCATGCTTTTCTCATCCACAGGAGTGCTAAAAATTAGTCTGGAAATCGACGGCACAATTCGAGTGAAGCTTTCGAAACATCAAACTCGAAGGCTGGTGTATGCGTGAGCTTCTCTGCAAAAAGTAGATCCAGGTATTTGCCGCAAAATTCTCTTTTTAAAAGGCTCTCAATGACACCTCTAAGCATTAATTCTCAGCGTTAACTCTATACGTAGGTCTTTCTAGCCTTAACAAAGCCTGAGCCTCATCTAGTTTCGACCTTTAACCTAAGCCTTTTGGAAAATAAGTGGATTTGCGGCACGAAGGAAAAAACATCAGCCCCTGGGGATGGCTGTTGTCTCCTTGGGACCTTAGCAAGAGAAATTAATGACACTGCGAAAAAGCCATCAACATTTATTTTGGTTATTATCCATCCACCTTTTTCTGGTGCACCCATTTTTCCTGTTTCAAATTGGCCGATTGTTCCTAATTGCTTCCTGAAACGCTAAGCGCTAGATGCATATTTCTTCAGCTGCAAACTAAATGCGTCCAACAACAAATATGTTTTAATACTTTCATGTGTGAGCCCTGGCACAGCCAAGGCTTTCAAAAAGGAGCAAAGTACTCATATAGCTCCTCTGCACGGAAATCTTTAGTAAAAGGCGAAAGATTTTCTCGCAATTTGCAGAGGAACCAGAGCTGATCTGTGGTGATTGGGTGACTTGTAAGAATAATCTTTGCAACCTGAGGCGAGTGGGTAGTGGGAACATAAAATGCGCAGGCAGCGCAGATCATAGAATGTGTTGGCTACCCCTGTATACCTACAATGTGCAGTGTTTAGGCTCAAAATTAGGGCAGGGGAGATGCCTACGACCATACCACGTTGAAAGCACCGCATCTCGTCCGATCTGCGAAGTTAAGCAACGTTGGGCCTGGTTAGTACTTGGATGGGGGACCGCCTGGGAATACCAGGTGTCGTAGGCTTTTGCCGTTTAATTTTTTCTGCTTTATTATAGCTTTTCATTTACCTGCAAGATTTCTATTTTTTAGAAACAATACATCGAATTTTATAAATACTTCAAAGCGTCGCCTGGGCGAGGCAAAATCTCTGTTCTTTCTTCAAAAGCAATGATTTTTTAGTTCAAACAATATCAATCAATACGATTTCAAGCAATCGATTTCAATTTTCACCCAGCACTGTAAGTGCATGGGGGTTTCCAAAGCATATTCAGGACTCTCAGGCTCTCCGAGATTGAGAGCAAGACTGGTTTTACCTGAATACGTTGGGTAATAATCAACAACCACACCTTGGCGCCAAGACTTACAACTCCGGACCGACAACCCGCCTCCGCCCTGACTCTGCCCACTATGGCAAGCGTTGTAGGCAAAGGCGAGCCATTGCAGCAACTCCTGGTGTTAGCAACCAATTTTGGACCAGAGGCAATGGAGTAGGGCGACCACTAGATGTCGCAGTGAGCGGTTAGCAGAGAAAGGTTTGAAGGAAAATGAGGAACGAAATCGATGGGATCCGAAGACCAGGGGATTACTTGGGGTTTGAAGGTTTAGCTATGAGAGTAAAGCAACGGCAAACTACTGTTTCGTTGGTTTTTACCCCTTATATTCAGGTACAACCAGTCTCGCCCTCCATCTCAGAGTGGCTGAGAGTCCTGACTATTCTTTGGAAAACGCTCAGTGCTCTACGCATTGAGCGTATTGACTCACCTACATGTCGCGCCCTTGGAATTTTGATATTCACTATTTTGCACAATTTAAAGTTTATTGCAATAATGCTAGTTTTCTAACCAGGCTTAAGGCATTGCTTAGTCTTAGCTTAGCAATGCTTAGAAAGGCCTCCATCCTTTTCAAGTAATTGACAAAATTTTGGCTTTAGCTGAAAGAAATAGGAGAAATAACTTTGTAATTACAGTACCACAACTGATGTCAAGCTTCTGAGGCTGCTCTTCATCCATTTCTCCTCCAGCATCGACCGCTCAGACTGCAGATGCCATCGGAACTGCTCATTCACCACCTTACACAAATGCAATCTTCCCAAATTAAAGAAAACAAAGATTCCCTGCATAGTTCCTGGAATGCTTCAGAGACAGATTGGAAATGCACCGTTGCAACCAGTGTTAAAATTGAAGAAGCTCCTCTAAAAGAAAATGCTTCCAAAATTGCTGATGAACCGGTATGCCTCCAGACAGCTGCATTTGACTAACCGAGATCAGTTCGGTTACTGCTATCAAAATGATGGGACTAAAAATTGCTTGCTTGCAGTTCCCAAAGAGCGGACAGCCTCTGCAAGCACATCTTGGCCTGCTACAAAGTACAGCCGTTTCAGTGCGGAGCTTGCGACTATCGGTCTGCTCAAAAAGGCGGAGTTCGCTATCATCAGAAGCAAAGATCTGAATGCAGGTTTCTATATTTTGCTCTTGCAAAGATTCAACATCACTTTTCTTTAGTGGAGCTGATGTTTGTGTCGTGGAGAAGACTGCAAACGAAAGGATTGTCCGTAGCGGATTCAAAGAATGCTTTAATGTGTCCATTAACTGGAATGGATTTTGAAACTTATTTTGCGGACTGTGAACTTGTTGCTGAAAAATTGTAAGATAATTTGGAAAATGTTTCTCCAATTCAAAGCCAGACAAAGAGATGCTTAGGAGGAAAGCTGGGCTAGCTATGGCCAGTGTAAGGCAACTCGATTTGGCGTCCTGAAGGGATGTAAAACGAAGATTTTGGAGTGTTTTTCACCGGTGGTCGTGGTGGTTTTGGAACCGGTTGATTGTATCAAATCGACGGGACACAAAGATTTTATCGCGAAATGGCTCGCACTGTCTATGGCTAGGAAATGGGTTGAACGACTATCAACATTCGACTAGCACCGATTGAATTCATCGGCCACATGAAACATCAAACTTTGAAGTAGGGGCTTGCACTTCCGCTTTTGCTTTTGGCAGCCCTAGGCCACACAGCCTTAGATTTGCTGTGATGGAATGAGGCGGAGGAGGTGGAGGTCCTGCTGCCTTTTCGAGGGGGCATCTGATAGTGTGGGTGGTAGGTGATCAGTCGGCGTCACCTGGAATCATGGACAACACCTGCTGGACTGAAGGAGAGGGAGTAGGATGCGGGCAGCTTCTTGCCCTATTTATTTTCCACATTGCACTTCAGCGCGAGAAACTTGGCGAAGATGTGCTCATAGAAAGTTCGCTCCGATTCTTAAAATTCCATCTGTATGATTGCAAAGCTGGGACCGATTGAAGAACAAGAAGATGGATTATATGTATTATTTCGCCGTCAATACCGCATCAATCATTGCTGTGCATTTTCCCCTCGATCTGGTTTTATTAAAATTAAATATAATGGCTCAAAATCAAAGCTGAACAAAGGGAAGGGAGCAAAAGTTTAATTAATCATCCACAAGGGCCAAGTTTTAGTTGCCCTTTGTGCCGACAAAGATCGCTAAAAGGGACAAGTCTAATTGAAAACTTGAAGAAAGGCTGAAATGACGAGCTAGAGGGCGTGGCTGGGCAATAAGTGTCGAACAATGCCAAGGGGAGCAGTATAAAAGGCTTGGGCAAAGAAGGACTAGCTATAAGCGAGGCTTGTGAGCTGGTCAAGATGAAAGGAATGCTGGCTGTGCTGCTGGTGGTGGTGGTGCTGAGCTGTGGGGCACTGGCTGAGAGGGCGAAGACGGAGGAGGTGAGATCGGTGGAGCATCTGCTGGAGCTGGCGCGCACGGACGCGGAGCTGGCTAAACGACTGCCGCACATGGAGGGCACCCTCTTCGGCCTCCTCTTCCCCGGATGATTGGCCCTCTTCGATACCCATCCTCCTACCCCACCACCCTAGCCACTCCCTATCCTCTAGTCACACCTCATACAATGCTCTTTTCAATATTAGTTCATTTCTTCTCCTACTTCACAAAAGAAACGAAACTATCGCTGAAACTAAATAGTCAAGAAAAGTGGAAAAAACTGGACAATGCGGCATAATAATAGGGAGAGAAAATAGAAAACTGATTTAGTATTAGTAACATCGACAAGCTGAATTGAACCTCTTCTCCCTAAATTCCCTAATTTGGAGGATGCTATTATGAACGCTTGCTTTCGAGCTGTGAGTGTCCTTTAAGTTTGACTGGATGTCGTATGTTTCCAAAAATTGGCTGTCGGACGAGAATATGTGATAGAGTCAATATATAGATAGGTAATAGATAGAGTCGGAATCATATTTTTTTAAATATTCATTGGGAAATCATTCAAAAAACGTTTATTTGTCATTTTATCGCTTCGCTTCTGCTAAAGCCTATAAAAAGGCTTATTATTGAGGAACGCATCCTTCGCACAGATCAGAACCGTCTTGGCGGCAAGTTCAAGAAGAGCAAGGTCGTCGCTCCTCAGCAGGTTTCCATCATTCCTGCTTCCTTAGCTCACATCCTCAACTCATTGGCCAACATCAGGGCAAGTCATTCGAGTGGGAAATTCCGCAGCGCCTCATCGAGAAGACAGAGCAGGAGACTGGGACACCTTGGAAGGAAGTAGCCGACTCTACGTCCTCCATCTAAGCCCTCTTCTCAACTGCCCTCTTCTCAACTGCTCTCCTATAAACTGAAAGAAGACTACTGACTTATTGTTGACTTATTCTGAGACTCATTCGACCTCTATCCACTCTGGAGCAATATGGTGAGTTGCATTGCAAATTGGCTGTGGTGAGAGATTTGAGAAATGAATTTTCCTTGCTAGGATTTCTCCAAATTTTCCGACCCGCACTTCGACGCCAAGGCCTGGATCAACGCCGCTTTCCGAGCTCCAGAGGCGCAGACTCAGGTGCATTCCGATTGAGCAAAAGATTTGGCCTATTTTGATATGAAATTAATTTTATATGAAATTTCAAAAAATTTACTTTTCAAACAATTTTCATTTCAAGGCAGAAAATCAAAACGTTTGATGAATTTGGGCTAGCTGAGTTAAAGTTGAGAGCAGGGCAGGTTGCAGAGCCGGGAGGAGGTGGCGAATGCGATGGTGCTGAAACTGCAGCTGTTCATCGGCGAGGTGAACAAGGCCCTGGAGGAGACCTCCGGTCAGATACTCCACGTCATGCCAAGGTCCACAGATTCACCACCCACACTGCTGATGTTTCAGCAGGGCTTTAGACTAGCGCAAAATGAGCGAAGTACAATGAGTCTTGGGTGTCTCCGAATTGAGTCTCAGGTCAGTTGACCAGTAAGTTTGCTGTTTGAGGCTGGTGAGGGAAGTGGAGACGATGCAGGGTGAAGCGCTGCTGTTGCAGAATCGAATGCAGGCAGTGCAGCAGGATGTTCGCAAAGTTGGCCCTTTAGCCATTTAGTTGCGGCGGTTGATGGGAGGTGATTGAGGTGGAGACGAACACGACGCTGGCCATGGAGAGTCTGCTGGCCATAGACGCGGAAAAGAGCAAGATTCAGGCCGTTGAGAAGGCTTTTCGGGTTACTTCTCCTATTTTCTTTGACCCATCATGGCTGTTCTAGTTTGCCTGCGCATATCAACGCAGGGGTAATGCCAAATGTACAAATGGAGCAGATAGTCCAACCACACTTAACGAATTGCTCAAGGCCCATCCGAATCGGAATTTCTTCAAATTGATGTAACCAAATTGATTCAAAACGTAAAACATCAAGCAAGCTAGTGGAAAATTTGCTCAAACTTCGCATTGATGAATGGCTCATTTCAAGTTCAGCTGTCCTCGATAAACCATCTCAATCCTAGCCTGCTCCAAATTCATGAAAAAGGCGAATCGCAGGAGGTGGAAAACTGGTCCAGCCTCACCGGGGACATGGAGGAGGTCTTCGCCTCCGGCGACGTGGAGCTCATGGCCGGTCGACTGCGCACTCTCCAGAACTCTCTCCAGGTCATGGGACGCAAGGTCTTTGGCACTTCACTCTCACCTTCTCCTCAGCCAAGCCAGAACTGATCCCTGTAGGTCTCCGACTATGCGGAGAAGGCGGAGCTGGTGGTGCGGCTGAAGGACCAGTTCATGGCCGTCGTCTCCCCATCGCTTGTCGGCGCATTCTTTGCAAGGCAGCCCCAGACCCTGCTCTACTACAAGCAGGTTTACTGCTCTAGATAGTGGGGAGTAATTGGCGACTTGTTCACAAACATATTGACTGAAATATAAGTGCCATTGATTTTGTAAACGCCGCTGAAACATCACACTCATCATTATTTGTTCGAGAAATCAGTTCAAACTTTTAAAAGGGCAAGGTGAATCCTTGCTTATCCAATTAGAAGCAAAAGGGGCTATTTTGTTGTGTTTCCTGAGAAAGTGGCTGGTATCGTTTGGCTGGCAGGTGTGTGAGGAGCTGGGCCGTGGCGGTGAGCTGGGGAAGTACTACCAGAAGTGGCTCAAGGTCTCACTCAACGAGGCCTGGACAGGGCTCCTGAAAGCCCACCAGGGCCTGGAGCCCCTCTGGTCCGCCCTCTTCGACCATCTTCTCACCACCTGGTTCAATGAGGTAACCACTCCTCTTCCCCTCCACTCTCCTTTACCCAACCTCCACTCCAACCCTCCACTGCAGGTGAAGTGGTGCGAAAGCTGCCAGTTCACAGACGCCGCCTCCATGACGGCCCGAACCCTGGCCAAATCCCTGGGTGAGGAATTGATTTTCTATTCTGAAGCAATGTTTTTGTGTTTATCGATTTCTGGAGAAGAAAATAGAAGAGTTGCAGAACAGCTGGAGCCTAGTCTGGCCGGCACCCTGTAGGATCGCCTGGACCAAGAATCCCAGCCCCTGCCCACGCTCATAGCACTCAAACAGGTCTCAAACATCAACCCATCGTGAATTGCGGAATCGCTGGACAAGCTAAAAATTTACCGGGCTGGCGTATTAGAAGACTTCAGACTTCAAACTTGTCGCTAGTAGCTTGATTAGTCGAAAATGGTCTTTAGTTAAGGACGAATTCTTTCATTGCCTTTATTAACATAGAAATTTGGAAGGCAAATCTATAATGAGCGTGAAACCTCAGGCCTCCGAGTCCCTGATGGGCAGCCTGGGCCCCAGCCTGGCCAAACCCGGCGACGAGGAGCTCCTAGCCAGCTCCGTCTACGCCCCTCTGCTGCCTTTCCTCGCAGCCTACCAGCAGTACCAGCAGAGCATCCTCCTCCAGCGACTCGGCGCCCTCCCACTCGTTCCCCTCTTCATCCCTCTCCCAGTCCATTGGAGGCTGTACAAATGGACTGGATAGGAGGGGGAGCTGGGTGCGGCGGTGGGTAAGGCGGAGGAGACGGTGGAGGGTGTGTTTGCGGAGGCCTTGGGTGCTGTTGACCAGTGCGTGCTGCTGGTGGGCCCGCTCGGCCTCCCGATGCTGCTCAAGGCTCTGCAGGTTTGCTCGGGCTTTACTTGGATGGCTGATGTTTCTGGAATGTGTTATGGCAGTTTGGAACCCAAATATTTTTGATTGGTCGAGAGAACGATAGGGGAAAAATCTATTCGGAATTTTAAAATCAAGTTATGTAATGCAGAGCAATTTGGCTGGGGATATATTTCAATGTGATGTATTGCATAAGTAGCTAAACTCAGCCGTTGGACATCTGAAAATCTAGAAATGCAAGGATGGGCCTATTTGTTAGAAAGAGGATGATGCAGACGTACCTGGGCAACTACACAACGCTGCTGCGGAAGTTGGTGGAGTCGGCCAAGCTGGGGGAGGAGGCGGAGAAGGCTGAGGACTGGCAGCGCTTCCAGACTCTGCTTCAGCTCATCAAAGTTCTCGGTCTGTTGCTAATCTCATCAAAGCTGCTCCTGTCCTCACCCGTTCCAACATAGACTGAATATTGAGCTTACATATAGTATACAAGACTAAAATGCTACAGCATGAGCTGCTTATGAATTGTCAATCATCAAAAAGAAATAGACAAGGTGTGACAAAATCGTGATAAATTTCGATTTAAATTATAAACCATTTTGAGTCAAAGTTTTAACAGGTTCATCTACGAAATCCACTGAGCATTCATAAGCAGGCGGCAATTTATGGCAGGAAACTTGTCATTTCAATTATTCTGGTTTTTATTTTGTCTTTAATTTTTGATTAAATGATGTTATTTGTGAACTTTACTCTTACAGAAGCCTCTTACAGAAAAGTACATATAAAATTTGAAAAGTGATTTGAAAATAAAAAATTGATCATATTGCAAATGCCAGCAAAAGTTAACTTTACTTTAGCTAATTTCAATTTAACTTTAATTTTGTTTGTTTTATTTTGTTACACCTCAGTTAGTAAATTTATAATTTCATTGTGACCAAAAATTCAAAAAAAAATTTTTGATGTAACAATTTTTTTATTTCACTAGTTGTATTTTCTATCATTCACTAATTTTTGTCCTCTTTGTGCCAAAATTGCCGCCTGCTTATGAATGCTCAGTGGATTTCGTAGATGAACCTGTTAAAACTTTGACTCAAAATGGTTTATAATTTAAATCGAAATTTATCACGATTTTGTCACACCTTGTCTATTTCTTTTTGATGATTGACAATTCATAAGCAGCTCATGCTGTAGCATTTTAGTCTTGTCTAGGTCTTGGCCATGTGGAAGACATATTTACTTGCCACATGAACAAGGCTTCAAACAGCCATTGGGATAAATCCATCGCTTGGAATTAAGATTTTGGAATTTAAGATCTGTCGCGCCCTAGGAATTAAGATCTATTGCATTGAAGCTAACCTGAGCATCAAATCATAAAAAACTGCGCAGTTTCCCTTTGCATTGAAGCTAACCTGAGCATCAGTTTATAAAAATCTGTGCAGTTTCCCTTTTTATATATTTCAGTTCATATTTTAGTTATTTATTAAAATTCAGAGGCCTAAATCAAAATTTCACGATTTTCGTCATCTAGATCTCATTGAGAGCTTTCGATTGATGTATAAATGTCCATGGTTTCATCCAATATCCAAGGCGCTGAACCTCGTGACATGCAACCACCCAAAAACTCGATCACCCATTCATAACTAGGGCGCTGTCGCGCCCTAGGATAGTATGTCAATATAGTCTCCATGGTTTCAAGCTTCCAAGCTTGGAATTGATTCAAATCGAATAGTTTTAAAATCTGCCACTCAATGCGTTCATCTTCAAGCAACACCAGTCGCTTGATGTTTCACACACTTTCAAAACTTCCTCACTTTCTGTTAGGGTCAATGTTCACCTAGCTGGGTCCTTCAAAACAAGACTTTACCTCAATCGAACAATCCTAGGCATCGGTTTCGTACGCCTGGAGCGACTGGAAGAAGCACTGGGCCTTTCCTACGCCGCCCTACTGGATGCGCCCGGATTGGAGACCGCCTTGGGTACCCATATTCGGTTGGAGGACTAGATATCCTTCCATCTGAAGAGAAGGGTGAATTTGTGCAGAAAATCGGAAGGGAAGGAGAAGACGGAGGAAGAGGAGGAGGAAGGGAAGCTGGATGCCTTTGATGCCAGTCTGCTGCGAGAGCCCGCCATTCGCAGTGGCCTTCAAGATCTTCTGCTGGCCCGTGCCTCTGGTTCGGCCCTCTTCCTCCTGTTTGGGCTATTGAAAGAGATTTTGAGCATTTTGATTTTATTTATTCCCCATCAAATCGGTGGGCCAAATCATTAATCTGGTCCTACGAGGAATAAAACGAAAGTTTACACTTAGGCTTTGTCTTTCCAGTCTGTTGCTGCAGAAATATTCCCTTGGGTCAAAATCGGCTGACACTCCTTCAAAAGGCGAAGAGTCGAATTTGGGTAGAGGACTGAGGGTGGTTTGAGGCGATGGTCCATTTCTGGGCGAAGCCAGCAAGCAGCTGGTGCGCGTGACGCAGAAGGCACTTCGCCTCCTCAGCCAGGTCATGTACGGGCCCATCGATGGCCTGCTTCAGCCCCTGCCCAAACTTTCGGTTTCCTTTCCACAACAAGACTCACATGAGCTGAATGACTCCCATCCATGCATGTAGGGAAATTATTCATCAACTATGGCTTCAAGCGATACAGTGTGCTCAGTCTTTCTTAATAAGTTTCACGGCAAGAAATGTTTTAAGAGCCATTTTATGTAAAGTCTTAGACATCCTCAAATATAGCTGGAAAAGTCGATTTTCCAAGTTTCCAAGATTATGACCCAGGATGATAGAGGGGTCATTTGCGATCACCCTCCCATTGGAATTTTTTAAAAATACCTTTCCTAGCCGGAGTTATGGTCAAAAATGTAAACTGAGTCATAAAATTTGGTCCATTTTGGCGAATTCTGAGTTTTCAGCAAATTTGGCTTCAAAGCACAGTTAAAATTCATTCAATACCCAACTTCCGCATATCATTGTGAATCTAAGGACCTAACAAGTAATTTTCTGTCAAAATCTCAGCCGTTTTAGGTGATTTTTGTAAAATATGACCCAAGAAAGGTTAAATTTAGAGATTTCCCATTGTAAAAAAAGTGATATTTTTTCAATTTTCACAAAATTTTTGGTTAAATGCACCCCAGTGCACCTCATTTTCAAATTTTTCACATTATTTGGAACATTTTGATACCCATTTTGTATGTAACTATGGAAGCAGATAGGAGCTACAGCCTTTCAAATTCAGTCACCTCCAAAAATGCCCTATGTTAAAACATAGGACGCTTCAGCTGTGGTAAAATTTTTGCACTAAAAAACTTCCTGCTCATCCAAAAAGCAATATAACCCCAATTCCTTTTCAGGCTTGCTCAATCTAATCCTTAGGCATGTTTTGATGCCAAAACATTACTGGTTGTGTCTCAATTTTCCCTCAACTGGACCCATTTTTGACAGCAAGATCGAGGTTAGCCCTATGTCATAACATAGGCAAAAAATGACCAAAATTTTTTTGTCTTGAAATTTAAATGCAATGCCCAAAACTCAAACAACTAACTCAGTTACACCTAAAAATACCAATTTTACCATATGTTTTATAATTTAATTCAACATAATATGATGCTGAAATTGGCCAATTTTCAGCTTAAAATGAGCATAAATTATGACAGTTTAAATAGTTATATTTCCAAGTAATGGCTATAAAAAAGGTATTTTTAGGTGTATTTGAGTTAGTTGTTTGAGTTTTGGGCATTGCATTTGAATTTCAAGACAAAAAAAAAGTTTGGTCAGTTTTTGCCTATGTTATGACATAGGGCTAACCTCGGACTTGCTGTCAAAATGGGTCTAGTTGAGGGAAAATTGAGACACAACCAGTGATGTTTTGGCATCAAAACATGCCTAAGGATTAGATTGAGCAATCCTGAAAAGGAATTGGGGTTATATTGCTTTTTGGATGAGCAGGAAGTTTTTTAGTGCAAAAATTTTTACCACAGCTGAAGCGTCCTATGTTTTAACATAGGGCATTTTTGGAGGTGACTGAATTTGAAAGGCTGTAGCTCCTATCTGCTTCCATTGTTACATACAAAATGGGTATCAAAATGTTCCAAATAATGTGAAAAATTTGAAAATGAGGTGCATTGGGGTTGCATTTAACCAAAAATTTTGTGAAAATTGAAAAAATATCACTTTTTTTGAAAATGTGAAATCTCTAAATTTAACCTTTCTTGGGTCATATTTTACAAAAATCACCTAAAAACGGCTGAGATTTTGACAGAAAATAACTTGTTAGGTCCTTAGATTCACAATGATATGCGAAAGTTGGGTATTGAATGAATTTTAACTGTGCTTTGAAGCCAAATTTGCTGAAAACTCAGAATTCGCCAAAATGGACCAAATTTTATGACTCAGTTTACATTTTTGACCATATCTCCGGCTAGGAAAGGTCTTTTTCAAAAATTCCAACGGGAGGGTGATCGCAAATGACCCCTCTATTATCCTGGGTCATAATCTTGGAAGTTTGGAAAATCGACTTTTCCAGCTATATTTGACCCATTACATAAAGGGCCTCT
>JASANA010011981.1:15000-31197 GCA_030248095.1 Ptycholaimellus sp. GST1_10 | reverse complement strand
AATCATGATGTCTGGGCTTCAAAAAAAGAGGACCAACGGAGATGGAATTGACAGAGCGGCCATCGCAATTCCGATAAATTGGCGTCGTAAATCCCTTCATAATTGAGAGTGCCCCGGTCTTCATTATCATTCAAATTATTTGGCTTATTTGTGGACCAGAGACCGGACAAATCCGCGTCTGCAACAGGCAGGGCAAAAAATTTTCTCACCGATAGGAAAAGTATGACCTACCCAGCTCTCCTCCATCAGGCAGGCGCCAAAACCAGCCATCGCCAGGTTCCGCTGAGCCTGGCCGCTGCTCTAAGCTAACCCACATCCACCCATCCCATCCCAACCCCTGCAGTCAGTGGCGATGGTCGCGGAAATGAAGGTGATGGTTAACCCATCGGTGGTCATAAATGTTTTGAAGATTCTAAATGTTCCAATAACCCCCCCCCCCAACGTTTCCCCCAAAGTATTACCCCCAAAGGTTTGCCCCCCCCCCCACCCCAGTGATGTGCATCCGAAAACAATAGACACAAAAAGCTACACGAAACAATACCAAAACCGAAAACATTTTCGGTTTTTTTCGGTTTAAACACTACATTTGTATACAAGTCTAAAATGCTACAGCATGCGCCACTTATGAATTATTGTCAATCATCAAAAAGAACTAGACTAGGTGTGACAAAATCGTGATAAATTTTGAATAATATTATAAACCATTTTGAGATAAAATTTTAACAGGTTCGTCTACAAAATCCACTGAATATTCATAAGCAAAATCTCATTAGTCCCTCATCTGTGCCTTGCAATTTGTGAAGGAAGGAAGGTGTGTATAAGTAAGAGATGGGGAAAAAGCGGGAAAATAAGGCTTGGTACATGTTGAAAAAGGGCTGGATCGACGCGACGGAGGAATGCCAGTGGGTCATCTGCAAAACTCCGCTGACGCCAGGGAAGACCTGCGAGTACAACACCAAGGGCAACCTCAACCAATGGCAATGCGACCATCAACAGCAGTACCCAGCCAAATGGACCAAGTTGAACGCAGCCTACCAAGTTGCCCATCAAACTTTTTGTGTCATTGGTCCAATTGTTTGGCAGAGTCTCGCGACAAGCAGATCGAGGCCAATAAGGTGAAGGCAAAGGCTGAAAGGAACACGGTTATAGGGGTCTTGGACCGCTACGCGAAGAAAGGGGCTGTCAAGAAGATGAGCCATCAAATTGTGTTTATAGTGTTTATGTGCCATTATGCATTGTAGCTGGACAGTACATCGTCCTCGAGGGTGGCAAATCCTACAAACCTAGGCTGGAGGTCCGCTGGTCTGGAAATCTGGAGATGCTCAAGACCGTCCTCTTCAACCGCGAGCCCCTGTGCAAGCCCATGCATGCAAACCGTGACTTCAAGGCTCTGATCATGATCGACGCCATGGAATGGATGCTCTGCGAAGGCCTAGTCAAGATTCTCTCCCACTTCAACAACATTCGTCTTCTGCATGAAAGCGGCCCCTCCATGTCTCGCATCATCTACGACACCCTGCAGCTACTCCACCATACGCAGATGTGCACACCTACAGCAGCCAGGGAAACCTCAGCCACATCCTCGTCGACTTTGCCACAGCTCTCAATGTATTGCTCAAGAAATGATGCTTTGAGTACATTCTCCCATTGCTTTAGTGCCATTGTGTAATTGTTTGTTTGATTGCTAGGTTTCTGGACTCTGACAACGCTAAATTTGACTACTTTAAGACTATTACCACATCTTTAATGTTTCAAAAACCTCAAAACGAACAATATAATGACAGTGGGCTTGGGGAGGGGGAAACCCATGGGGGGTGAACCCTTAGGGGGAGAGTAACTCTTGGGGGGAGAACCTTTTTGGGGGGGGGGGCGGACATCAGCCCGTGGACCTACTGGTTCTATCATTTATTTTTTCTTTATCTCACAACAACGTTGGGACAGTAATACACAAAGCATCACTAAGGAGAGAAAACTAAGGAGTAGCGGTGAGAGGCATGGAGGGTAGAGGGGTGCTAGAACGAGGAGAGGGGAGTCGTGCCCTCGCGGCAGCAGAGAAGGCCACCGCGGAGCCCATCATCTGGGCTCCGGTCCGGTCTAGTGGGTCTAGTCTAGTTTTCCGGTCTAGTGTAGCGAAAAGTCAGTGCCCGCTACTGCGACTTTGGTCTGGGGTACTGGTCCGGGGCTTATTTCTACCTGCTATATCTTTCGGCCGCTCCGCGGTTAAAAATAGGCAGAATTATTTGTGATGAAATTGCATGTTTTGTAAATGCAATTGTTTTGAGCTTTTGCTAAAAGCAGGTGATATCTTGAAATCCTAAGCTCAACGCCACTCTTTATGTCTCACGTGAAGAATTCCTATGCTACTTTGAGTTCCTCGATGACGTTGTCTGCGAATTGCGATCGCGGAAATACGGCAAGCTGGCCGCCCAGCTCACGGCAAACGTTCCTGGCAGAATCGTAGTTGGTCCTCTCCTCACTGAGCTTTGTTGTGAAGCAGGAGCCTCCCCCTACCACCCGTTCCGACTGCAGGAGACAGTTCAGGGCGCCTAGGAACAAGCATTTTTCCTTTTTCCCGATTCATCATTTCAATGATCTCAAAACCGACCTTCAAAGCTTCCCTCCTGGTCAGCTTGAACATTAGGGAAAAAACTCAGAAAAAATGCACTTGCAATTAGCATTCTTTTTAAAATCTTATATGCGTGTTATATGATCTGAAGCATAGTCTGGTTTAACTTGTCTGGCCCATGTAGACCAATTAATCCGTCTGCCTTTTGAGAAATTAGCATTTCTATGTCATCAATAATCGAGCCCTAGTCATGGTCTCCCCGATTTAAAAAGTCAATCATCCAAAAACGAAAAGCCTTATTACTTAAGTTTTACTTTAGTCGATTCTTTTAAGACATGTGACATTTAAGACAAGAGCACGAATGACCCAATGCCATGACCCATTGATTATTTGAGCCCCCTTTTTATGACGGGAATGAAAAGATATATAAGTAATAAGTAAAATTCATCAATATACTTGGGGTAGGAACTCAATATTTAGGTCAGGACAGCTCTGCAAAGTTAGAATTCGCAAAATTTGAGTTTTTGGCGATTTTTCTCGTAAAACTAAAATTTTAGACTCATTTCTTTCGCAAGCACTTGAAGAATCGGGGCTCTCCTGGAGACAGGTGATGTCTGGATCCCGGCAAAGGAGACGGTTTCGATCTTCTGCTCTAATTTTGCTGCAAAGGCAGGAAATGGTCCATGTTCTCATCTTCTTCTCCACAGGTTGCCGCTGAAAGGCCAAAATTGGCTGTCTGTCGTCGTGGAGCTCCTCAACAGTGACGCGTCTACTTTATGCCCCCTCACATGCCCCTATTCAGATTAATTTGATGTCATTCAGTTTGCTCCCGTTACTTAGAAGAAAGAAAGTTTATGTTTTTGTGGCAGAGCTGAAAAACGTGTCAAAAACGGGCTGTATATAAATCCCATCGAACTACTTATGATTTAACTTCAATTCAAATGTTATTTGATAGGTAGATTCTGCCAAAGCATTGACAGATTTCGCATGATTCTAGAATTGTCTAGAAGTACAGCACAATGTGTCTAAGGATGTTAAGTAGTTGCATCAATTAGAGCAAAAAAACGATAATTAATAGGTAGTTTCCTAGAGCTTAACTAAACCCTGGCAATTTAGCCAAAACTTTCAAAATTAATTCAAGAACTGTAACTAATTCAAGAACTGTAAACTTTAGCAAAATGACTCTCGCAGTTTGCACAGGAACCAGAGCTGTAATCCAGTTTGGCAACTCTAGTCAAACCAGTAGATTTTATCCAATTGATCAAACCTCGCGAGGTATCTGCAGAAAGTCAGTTTTTTTGCATATATTGTTAAAAATCTATTGTCCAAAGGCCTACTACTATTCCCCCAGCCATACCCAGTAAGAATTCAATCGGCCAACTAGGTAGAGGAACAATTGTTTGATGTTGATAAAGCCTTATTATCGTGAATGAGCAGTCAAGTGGTTTGAAATCTTGACCTAAATAAGTGAGTGTCCGGTTTAGTCTCTACATGCTAAGGTTAACTTTCTTTTTTATATCCTAAATTAAAATATAAACTGGTATCCTCGACAAGTCAAAGTGAATCTCTTTTCTCCTAAATTGGAATGGGCCGATCAAAATAGTTAGGAATTTCATCTACTGTAAGTGGGATTTGCTTCCTATGGCGTTTGCATTTTGTTTTTGCGTTTGCATTTTGTTTGTGGAGCTGCGAGGCCATAGAAGCTGGCACGACACATTTCAATAAAGAAGAAGAATGGATAGATTCCTACCTGTTTCCTACCTCTACATTGCCGATGTTACCAGATATGTTTCTTAACTAAGCTTCTGCTTTGTCAATATTTGCCATGCGTCCCTTTCAGAGATTGCAAGCATTCCAGGCTTTGGAAGCATTTACGCTTCAGAGTTGTATCACAAAGATTTCGCCTTCGATTTTCTTCGTTCTTCGCCAGATTTGTAAACTCGGAATTTGGTCAGAACGCAGCTGGGCGGAGTGCAACTGCTTGCTCTGACATCAGCCGCCTTTCTGATGCAGCTTTTCGGAGGTCTGAAAAAGTATTTATTTTGGTCAAAAGAACAAGTATTTTGGTCTAACGAATTGCGGTCTGATGGCAAATAAACTTAAAACTAGAGAAATGCAGATATAGCTGTTTGATCATTTTTATCCCGCTTTTAGTTAAAAATAGTAATTTTATCGGTGCTCGAGATGTTTAGATGATTGCCAGAAAAAGAATTGGTCTGATTGGCCCCTGTCATTCCGCGCACTCTCCTTTTTTTAAAATACGCTAGTTCTCGGATTTTTAACCAGTTTTGCACACCCGTTTTTTTGGTAATCGTTATTTAGTCAGTTAGGCGGTGACTTATTGAATTTTGAAAATAAGCGTTAGCTAAATCTTTCCCTGTTTGAAGAGTTGACAAGAACTTGGTAAGAAATTTGCAAATTTTCCGAAAAAAATTTGAAGTTAAGCTCTAATAACTCAAAAATGGGCAAATAAATTGGTTAATTGGTACTAAATTAGTAAAGGCAATGTTCTACCCTTCGCAGCAAAAATCGATTATTGAGTTCTTATCATTCAGCTCCGAGCCCTTTTGTTCAAGCCATCTACAGATCAAGTAGAAAGTAAAATCTAGAAAATCGTGAGAAAAGACCAACGCGCACTGAGCCCGACATTCATCCCATAGTTGCCACTTTATGTCATTTGTGCAGGGCGCCGATGCTGGCTGTTCGCTGAAACTTTGCAACTATTCAGCCTCCCATAAGTCTGAAGGCAAAAGCAGGAAGCACAGGCCTTCATTGTTCGGCAGGACATCTCCGTTGTCCTGGCTGCACAGAGACAACAAGGCCAGGGACAGCATTGTGAGCACTTTCAAAGCTGGCAGAGTCATTGGTGCTAGGTTTTGCGGGCGACTTTGAAGGTTACTTGAACTCTTTAAGAACCAGCATTGCTGGGAAACTACAAATTATGCAAAAGTTCTTTTGAACTGGTCCGCCATTTTCTTTGATCGGTTCACACAGATGCTGTTTAGAAATAAGCAGTCTGCGATTGCTTTGAAAGGGCGGCTGTTTTGTAGCTCAACAAAATCTCATCAGCTTTAGAAAAATTTTTCGCGAAGCTCAGTGCTTGATTTTATTGCTCTTTGGCGTTGGTATTGAAATCGAAGCTTTATTGCGGCATATGCGCATGAGGCTATTTTGTGGCAATATTATTTCAGTGCAAACTCTCTAAAGGGATGCAAAGAAACAGACCATCATGATCCGCCGACATACCTGACGTGAAATCAATAGTTTACCTGACGTGAAATCCCAAGGCTAACCTCCACGATACTTCACAGTCGTGCAGGTTATCTCTACAGAATATGCATGCGGTGGCTAATAGTTACTGACGTATTGAACGCATATTACAATCTGTCATGGCTCTCATAACTTACAGTCCTCTCCATTTGCTAGCAGAAGCATTGAAACACTCTATAAATCCCTTTCGAACAATGCTTTCGTTGTCAGCTCGATCCACAATGCAAATCTGGGATTCACTGGAACAAAATAGTTTTCCCAGGTTCCATTGCCAAAAAAAGCAAAATTAACCTGCACTCGATTTTCTGTTTCTGGTGTCTTTGAAGGTTATCCCTCCTAGTAGATCGCAGTCCACAAGACCCGCACTGGAATGGTTGTATCTGATAGCAGGCGACGATGTGGTTTCGCATCTTCTGCACTGCTTGTGACCTGCTAGACCAAAAAGCTGCTTAAAAAGGCGATTTGACATTTGATAACTGATTGCTGCCGGTTAAATTTAGCTGCTTGGAACACCGATGGCAGGTTGGCGAATCCGGTATGGGGTCAATTTTGGAGTTGAATTGCGCTGAATTTTTGGCTACGTTGACATCCGGCTTCAGAGAATCGACTTGTAATGCAGATGAGATTTCAGGAATATTATTTCGGTCTACACCGGAATATGTTTCAGTAGTAGCAGATTGAAGCTTTTCCAGTTGCTGAATAAGGGTCGCAGTAGGCAGATGAAGTTTCGGTGACTGATGCCCAAGTAAGATGAAATGAAGCGAAGCATCTGTGGAAGAAGTGGTGGAGAAAGAACAGTCTCCACAGTGCCATTGAGGTTGGCTGGTTGGATAGCCTAGGTGAAAGCGGCTCAGGTGAATCGGTAAGAATGCTTCCGTCACTTGGATGCAGCAGGTTGGACACTTCATTTTTAATCTTTTCAAAACCCTTTTAGTTCATGTAAACTGACGTAAACTGGCCGAGCTTGGTGTACTCTCGGTTTAGCAATTTTTTTTGTCCTGATAGGATCTGCCTTTGACACAAGCACATTTAGAACAAGGCAACAACTTGGCTTTTTTATCACGCGAATAAGCTCTAAACATCTGGAACTCGTACAACTGCTGGGGCATTCTTAAAGGCCTGGGCGCAGCTTGAGGTCGATGCCTTGGAGTGGGTGACACTGGTTTGGTGGTCGCCAGCTGAAGCCTTCGCAGCTGGTTGCTGGGCAGTTGTAGTAGGCCGTGATCCAACCCGAGCCGCACCAGTTGAACCACCAGCCGCCCCTGCAGTACAGTCTTTGGCTATGTTGCACAATATGGTCTTTTATTATTCCACAGATATCACAATCGGTATACTGACTCTGTAAAAGGCTTAGGCTTAGTCAAAAAACAGGCTGATGTCTCGAGCCCCCCCCCAAAGGTTTCACCCCTCCCCCAAAGTTTCACCCCCCCAAGAGTTCCACCCCTCCCCCATGAGTTTCACCCCCCCCCCCCCAAAGGGTACTATATTGAAAAAAATTTTAATAGCTTAAAATACTCTTCTGTACATATCTCGAAATTTAAACTCACGGAATTTACGTGTAGATGATTAAATACCTTCTTTTGTTTTGAAACATAGTTAGTCTATGTTAAGGTAAAGACTAGGTAAAATTTAGTCATCTACATGAAATGTAGATGACTAAATTTGGCTAAAACTAAATTTGGCTAAAACTAGGTAAAGACTCAGTAAAAAAGTAGGTATTTAGTTGTTTAGAAAAAAATTCCTTGAGTTTAAATTTCGAGATATGTAAAGAGAAGCATTTTAAGAGCCATTTTATGTAAAGTCTTAGAAATCCTCAAATATAGCTGGAAAAGTCGGTTTTCCAAGTTTCTAAGATTATGACCCAGGATGATAGAGGGTTCATTTGCGATCACCCTCCCGTTGGAATTTTTGAAAAAGACCTTTCCTAGCCGGAGATATGGTCAAAAATGTAAACTGAGTCATAAAATTTGGTCCATTTTGGCGAATTCTGAGTTTCCAGCAAATTTGGCTTCAAAGCACAGCTAAAATTCATTCAATACCCAACTTCCGCATACCATTGTGAACCTAAGGACCTAACAAGTAAGTTTCTGTTAAAATCTCAGCCGTTTTTAGGTGATTTTTGCAAAATATGACCCAAGAAAAGTTAAATTCACAGATTTCACATTTTCTAAAAAAGTGATATTCTTCCAATTTTCACAAAAATTTTGATTAAATGCCCCCCAATGCACATCATTTTCAAATTTTTCACATTATTTGGAACATTTTGATACCCATTTTGTATGGAACAATGGAAGCAGATAGGAGCTACAGCCTTTAAAACTCAGTCACCTCCAAATCTGCCCTCTGTTATAAGATAGGACGCTTGAGCTGTGGGAATATTTTTGCACTTATAATCTTCCCGATATTCCAACATGCATTATACACCCAATTCCTTTTCAGACTTGCTAAATCTAATCCTTAGGCATGTTTTGATGCCAAAACATCACTGGTTGTGTCTCAATTTTTCCTCAACTGGGCCCCTGATTTGACAGTAAGTCCCCAGTTTAGCCCTATGTTATAACATAGGCAAAAAATGAACAAAATTTTAAAAGCTAATAAAATTTTTTTCAAGATATACCCTTTGGGGGAGGGGGGTGAAACTCTTGGGGGAGGGGTGAAACTCTTGGGGGAGGGGTGAAACCTCTTTGGGGGGGGGGGGTGAAACCTTTGGGGGGGGCTCCAGACATCAGCCAAAAAACATTGTAAGCAACTGCGTAGGCTTCGCTTGCGAAGCCTTAAAGCTTAATGCAAACTTGATCACAGCAGAATAAAATACCCTATTGTGGAAAAATTGCCCATCTTTTCATTCGTTTTGACTTTTTTTTCTTCATCGGACTCAGCCGCAAAGGTGGAGGAAAATTGTTTTTTTTCTCTTCCAGCTAACAAACGCGGCATAAAAGGTTCGATATCCTGCTATGCAACCTCCATGCTAACGATCACGTTTCAACTTAATCTAAATATGAGGCCTTAAAGTAGCCCAAGTTCGAACTGTTCAAGCTGTCATCAACAAGCTCACTGCCATCCTGAAACTCTGTAGAGGTCAAGGAAGACATTGAGGGGACCTGTAGCTAGAGGAGGCAGCGCAGTTGCCGTTAGGCTTTCTATCCTGGTCCCAGTCATAGGTGGTGAAGCGCATGCCAGTAGGTTTGGCATTAGCATGGTGAAGGTATAGGCCATCCAGACCTGGCCCCGACTGTCCACTGATTGCTAGCCTGTAGTCGTCTGCTTCGCTTCCTACCTGACAATCGCATCGTTTTTCTTCCATTTTCCACCCGAATGACCTATGGTGGTTAGTCCAGAATCAACTTCATGAACAAACAAAGGGCAGAGAAAATACAACCTTGAATGTGGAGTAAGTGGAGTGGGTAGACTCTCGATTAGCATCGCAGAAGTGCACCTCGAAACGGGCGCTGGTAAGGTTGCACTGCTGGCTGAGGCGGTGAAGACGTTCCAAGCCCAGCCAGTATTCGCCTTGGTAGGGGCCAAAGCCGTTTCGGTAGGCCAGCCAGTTCTGGTCGAAGGACAGCTGGCCATGGAGACGTCTTTAATTTTCATATATCTTGGCTGATGGGCGGTTGAGAAAAATTATTGTTTTTAAACAGCTCTCCAGGCATTTGCGGCAAAAGGTTCTTTTTTTATAGCACCTGTATCGAAGCGTCACTATGTTTAGAGGTTCAACCTAAGCCTTTTGGAAAAGAAGCGGAATCGCGGCAAATACCTGGCCCGCTAAATAGTGACCAAAATAGTCAATGGATTGTTATGTTTGAAAAAGTTGGTAATACTGCAATCTTTGCAGCCACTCGAAAGGAACAAAGTGGCCGAAGTTGATGGGCCACTTTGTAAGAGACTCTGGGGGACAAAGAGTTTCAGAAAAAGCAACCGCATGACAACAGTATAGCCGCCATTGCTCATGTCGCAGCAGGCCTGGAACCTGTCCAGCTGAGCCTGCAATATGCAATATTTTAGTTTATAGTTTATTTTTATAGTTTAGTAGTTTATTTTTTCAAGAATTAATTATATGCTTTGCTGCCACTAATTTTTTGAAGCTTGGTGGTTTTTGGCGTTTAATTTTTTGGTGTTTGACGAATGATTGAACAAAAATAGACCGAATCAGTTTTGGGTAGACGAAGCGGCTCACTCCAACTATCCCCCCCTCATGAGGTGCCTATCCCCCTCAAGTTTTTACCCCCCCTCAAGGTTTTCCCCCCCCCCCCTCATGGGTTTTATCCACCCCTCATGGATCGTGCGCTTAGGATTAGCCTTGGACTGGGGCTCAGACATGGGAATCGTCGTCATGAGGCAAGAGGGGTGGATAATTGGAGTCGATTTTCATGAGGGGGGGATAGTTGGAGTCGATTTCCATGAGGGGGGGATAATTGGAGTCATGAGGGAGGGATAATTGGAGTCGATTTTCATGAGGGGGGATAGTTGGAGTCGATTTCCATGAGGGGGGGGATAATTGGAGTCATGAGGGGGGGATAATTGGAGTTGTAGTTGTAGCGATTACAACGATTCCATACTCAAGACAGATTTTAACGCATCCATGAGGGGAGGGTAAAGACTTGAGGGGGCGGTAGAAACTTGAGGGGGGGGGGTAGAAACCTTGAGGGGGGGGGGGGGTAAAACCCATGAGGGGGGGGTAAAAACCTTGAGGGGGGGAAAGTTGGAGTGAGCCGACGAAGCTGGTAGGAGCAGCCATCTTCTCGAGCCCCTTGCTGATAGTACGTCCAACAGGTGCGACATTCTCAAAGGACGTACAAAATCGATTTCTTCAAAGCCATCTATTTCAGATGAGCATAAAAATGGTTTAAAACTGATCATAATAGTGGCTAAACATTATTTGAACCATCACTGATCATAACCAAGTATGGGAACGCTGAATTTTGATCGATTTTTTATCCAATTTTGCATTGTGAGAAACTTTGAAATTGTATTTTTCGCAATTTTTAGGTTGACTACATTTGTAAGTTCCTTACTTTGCATGAACCAGCGATTCAAACGTTTACCAAAACAAAGGCCGTCAGAAAGGACCATTGGAAACATTGTGATCAGTGTCAAAGCCATGGCTATAAATATGTTTATTTGTGATTTTTTAATACGGCCAAAGTCCTAAGCTTCTAAGACTGGCTATGACTTTTGGATTATCAATTGGTAGGCACACGAAGCCACGAAAAGAAATTATAATTAGCTTCTTCGCTTCGGTTTCAATTCAATATTCAATACGGTTCTTCTCTGAACAAAAGCATTGCCTAGCTACTAATGCTAGCTCTTGAAAAATAGCCCATCAAGGTTCTAGGGTTATAGCTTACAGCTTGAGTACCACTTACAGTTACAACTCATCCCCTTTTTCTTGATTCCATTCGCGGCGCAAAAAATGGTTTCCTCAAGCGTTCATTAGATGCCGCAGTTGCAATTTTTTTTATACATTTCAACTGCTTTCCCTCTTTTTCGACCCAGGCATACATGTCGAAGGGGGGGGGGGGGGGGGGGGGGGCGGGGGGGGGGGGGTGCACGGACCTACCACGTAGTGGTCAAAAATTTTGCATTTTGGGGGGGCGGGGGGGGGCGCCGGACGTCCCACGTCACGTGAAAATTTGGGGCACAGGGGGGGCGGGGGGGGGGGGCGCCGGACGTACCACGTCTGCCAAGGGAAAAAAATCGATCTGAGGACCCCAAAATATGAAAATTTTTGCCAAAAATTGACAATTTTTGGCAATTTTATACCTTACATGTTTCCAATTTGTGTCTTTTTATTTGATATCTTATAGTTTTGTCCTTTTTGTTATCATTTTTGTAGTAAAATACCTAAAACTTTGTCCTTTTACCTTGACGGACATACGTCCCTACCCCTTCGGACCCCCGCCCCCCCACCCCCCCCAAACCGCCCCCCCCCCGCACCCCCCGCCCCCCCCCCCGGACCTACCACGTAGGCAAGGGAAGGAGGGGCCCCCCCCGCCCCCCCTTCGGACGCACGTGGGCGCCCCCCCTACCATTTGACCCCCAGACAAGTATGGACCCAGGTGTACGTTTTGAGGGTTATTGCTAGATCTTATTTTTGACAAGGCTCTTGCTCCTCACAGGAAGCTCCATTTTTCTCTCATTCTTTTTCCATTGGAAAGAACATCCTCTAATTGACCAGACCTCGCGAGTAATCGCCAGAAAGTTGCAGCAATCATTAGCAAATCACTCAAAACCATTTGTCCGAACTCCTCCTTCTCCTTCTTCTTCTTCTCCTCCACGTCTATTCAATGGATGATAGTAGGTATTCATTTCTCTCCCCCTCCCCCCTCTCCGGGTCACTGTGCCTGATCTATTGTTTTTATTCATAAATCTTCAAGTGAACTAAGTAGCCATATGCACCAGTGGTGTAGTGGTGTAAGCGATCTGGACAGATGGATGAAGATAGGAGGTTTGAATCCTACTAGGCAAACTTTTTCATTTTTTGTGTATTTAAAGTTGAGAAAACAACTGGTACCATCGGCAGGCCAAAAGTAAAGCCTTTCCTCCAAAATTTAAGCCCTTTTCAAAAATCGATTGTTCTGAGCATAAGTCAAGAAAATTTCTCAAAATAATGCTAGTTTGCCAATAAATTTGCATTGTATTTTTCATTTTCGAATCTTTTCTTTTCATTTTATTATTTAAATAGGTATTTTTTATTGACTATTTTTTTAATATTTATCTAATAAAATCGTAACCAAATATATAACCAACAATATAAAATTTATTTTTATACATTTTATACTATATTAAAAGTGGAAGAAATATCTGGTACCATCGGCAGGCCAAATGTGGGACTTTTTCTCCAAATTTTGTAAATCGCCCAGCAAAAAGTCAAGGAAATACATCTACTACTAGTGGAATCTGCTGCGTCATCTGCATTTTGTTTTTGGGCGCGCATGGAAAGAGACACTGAACTGCGCGCCAAAAACAAAATGCAACTGTCCAAGCAGCAGATTCCACTAGTAGTAGATGTATTTCCTTGACTTTTTGCTCGAGACAATTACAAAATTTGGAGAAAAGAGTCCCACATTTGGCCTGCCGATGGTACCAGATATTACGCAAGAATAACGCGCTGAAAATTTAAGGGCACAAAAGGTTTTAAATATCGGGACTTTAACTGTTCGATTTTGGGCACAAGTATTTTTGCTCGATAAGATCTACCTAACCAGCTATCTTCAAAGTACACACGATGATGCGATAACTTTATTCAGTTCAAGGCATTTAGTCAGTTGAGCCCCGCTGCCTGAACAATCTTCAACTACACAGCCGATTCTAGTTCGACAAAACCCCCTGCTCCCCCCTGCTCATCATGGAGGATGGCGAAGAGCTCGAGACCAGCAATCCCTACGAAGATCAGTTTCAGACCAACAGCAACCCCAACGAAGATCAGTTTGAGACCAGCAACTCCTTCTCCTGCGAAGATCAGTTTAAGACCAGCAGCCCATGCAAAGAAGCTTCAGCTCTAAAACGCCTTCGTGAGCAAGGACTCTTCCTCTGCAACCTTCCTCAGGACGCCCCCAGCTCTCCGCCCAAGTTCCAGTGCCGCAACTGCCCCTACGCCAGCCGCTATGCCGGGAACTTACGTCAGCACCTGGCCCGGGGCAATGCCTGCCAGCGGCGTAATGAGCTTCTCAGCCGAACTCAGCTCCACTGCCCCGACTGCGACTACTCCACCCAGCACAGCCGCAGGATGCAGAGGCACCTGGAATCGCCCACAGCCTGCAGGCCAGTGTTTCGTATAATTTAATATTTTTTAATAGAAACAATGGAAAATATATTATTTTGTAATTAAAAAAAATTTGTATTTTGAATAAAATTGTTTAATATGAAAAAATTAAAATGATAACTGTTTTTTTTATTCCATAAAAATTCACGAACTACGAAACAATGTTGCAGACGCCGCAACAAGCGTGATCCTAAGGACGTCGACTGGCTCGCCAAGTTCACCTGCCCCAACTGCGACTATGCCGCTCCGAAGAGACAGCGACTCCGCAAACACATGGCCTCCGGCATAGCTTGCAAACGCCGCAACGAAGGCCCCAAATCGGCAACCCTGGCCTGCACTCAGTGCAACTACGCACCCAAAGAGTGCTACAACAACGTCAGGATTGCGCACGTCAAGGCCTGTCTGCTGATTCAGCCGTACAGCTGCGCCAGCTGTGAGCTGCTGTTCTCGCAGAAGAGCAAAGCCCAGGCTCATGCGGCGGCATTTCATGCGGGGGCTGGAATTTCGTTCAGGGACCGGTAATTTTTGGGATCTTGAGGTGGAATGATTGGCTTTTGGCGGATTTGCAGGCTCGAGGATGAGAGGAAGATTCGAGAGGGCTACGCCAAATGTTTTCTGCAAGAGTTGAAGGATTGGGGCGGATTAACCTACTAAATTGTGAAATGTGATTGCTCCCTTAGCTCTGTGGTTTCGGTGGCACATTTGATAAACACAATATATGAGTTAAAGATTTAAAACAGACTTTTTAGAGGAGAGAATCTGTCTGTGAAAAGATTTTGGTCCGCGCGCATAAACAAAATGCAGTTGTCATAACATCAGCTTCCACATCAGTTTATATTTATTTGCCTTTTTTGTTAGGGGCATTCGAATTAAAGAAAAGAGTATTCAATTTGGCCTGCTAATGCAACCAGATAAGATCGAATCAACTCCGGATCTCCAACTCCAATTGATCATTTGACTTTATCACACAAGTCTATTTCTTCTCTGAAACATCAGGCAACGGCGCCTCCTGAAGCACAATATACTAACATGTGATGAAATCTCATAGTAAAATGCGAATCTCATAATCGCAGGCATCCTCTCGAGCTCTTGTAGTAGTCTCAGCATGTCTTGCACTCTTCAAACAACTTTCCCTGCCTCTCAGCTTGTAATAAGATGATGGAATTTCAGATATCTTGGTCAGCTGCCTAAGCAAAAATGATCCTAGAAAAAAGGATCCTAAAAAGCAAAAAGGATCCTAGAAAGATGCTGCACTAACTCTGTTGCTGAAAGCTAAGGCCGCACTGTTGAGCAGCAGCTAAGTTAAAGAGCGCCAGCGATGGCAGAACTTTCAACCACATCCTTTCAATCGCTTCCTTGCCTTCAATCTGGCGGATGAGCAGATATACATTACCACCTCATCAGAATGCCCTGGGAGGTTGGGGGCATCAGCATGCAAGCGGTCAGAAGAGATCCTGCTTGATGGAAGGGGTGCTTGAAGAGGCGTAGCTTAAGCAAATTCTGGGAGAAGCTGAGGCTTTTGGGGCAGAGCTCCAATCAAACTGCTTGTCAATGCGTCAGGTTGAGCTCATTACAGAGAACAGCGAAGCACTGGCCGACGTGGCCTAGCATGGCTTGTAGTTTGACGGCCTTCATAAGGCAGCAGGAACATCTAATGTCTAGGGTAGGCCAGTAGAAGCAACACCGTGTCCATCGACTCTAAATCAGCCCCCATTGTTGAGGTATAGGGCATAGCATGAGTCAGAAGAATCAGACTTCCACCTCAGAGGGTGTTAACGTCGCACCAGGGTAGTTCAGGCATGAGCGAGATGGTGATTGGCAAGCGAAGCGACATTTGGCAGGTTTTCCAGTGGAAGGCTGGATGCTAGCGGTAGTTTTCAGAAAACTGGGAGCCATGACTAAAGAGAAGCGAATTGCTACCCCTTTGGAATTGATTTTTTTTCAATTATAGCCTCCTGTCCAACTAACACATATCACCTTTTTTTCAAATTTTTACTTCGTTTCTGGCTGGTCTAAAGATGTCCAAACTTTTTGTTGCCTAAACTCAAACGGAACAAAGTCGGCTCAGCTGCCTTTCGCAGTCTTGGACCAATTGTCCTTTTCATCCTGAGAGAGCAGCGCCGAGCCCTAGAGCTGACGCGATTGGTTGGTGAATGAATTGGTGAATCTATCCATTTAGTGACAGAGGAAGGCTTCGGGAGCCAGGCAGATGTGCGAGCCCAGCGAGCACTGGTTCCCCAATGCAATTCTTAATTTTTTCTGCTCTTTTCACTTCTTTCTAATTGAACTAACTTCTCCTCAGAAGTCAGAATGTTCACTTCAGGAATGTTTCAGTAATGCAAAGGGAGTCTAGAAGTTTATTTTGGGCTAATATGTACGTACGGGCGTTGCAAAGCAGAAAAAGAACTGCCAGGGCTGTTCATTCCCTCCCTGGCGATCTCTCGACTCAACTGCAAACAGAGCTAGATTTTAAGAGAGGGTTTCTGTAAGGGTCGAGAAACTTGGAAAACATTTTTTACTCGGATTTTTGAAAGTTGGCATAATTTGAAAGAGTATTTAGTGGGATATTTAGCGCTGCAAACCGTTTCCGAAAATT
>JASANA010011981.1:0-10000 GCA_030248095.1 Ptycholaimellus sp. GST1_10 | reverse complement strand
CCCAAAAAAGTAATGTTTCAAAAGTTCAAATTCCGGGTCTACCCCTCCAGATCTTCCTAAAATAGCATTACCTTTCAGGAAAAAAAAAGTTTGTCCAAATCCGTTGAGAATTCGCCCGTGGACAGCATTTCCAGATACATATATATATATATATATATATATATATACGTATCAGGACAAAAGTTTAGTAACCTCTATAGACCGCGGAGCGGCCCTTCGGGCCGCTCCGCGGTCAAAAATTCCTTTTGCCAGCTTCGAAATGTAACTTAGACGGACGTACCTGCCAAAATTCAGCTAATTTCATTGAAAAACCAATGATTTATAATTTTTCGTATTTTGAAACATCAAAAAATTGAGTTTTGGGCGAAATTCAAAAAATTACGCCAAGCACCAAAAATATTCCCGAGGCACCGCCTAGGCGGACCTTCATGCAAAAAATCAGCCAATTTCGTTGAAAAACCGCGGAGTACGGGCCTGGGACACACATATATATATACTAGTAATATTGGTCAGTGGCCGCGCTCCGCGCGGCCAACTTTATAATAAAACCAACAAATAAGAAAAATAAAAAAGTAATCTGACACACCACAGCAAAGATAAAAGAAACGTTTGAGAGCATAAAAATAAGAAGTTATTTGACCATGTCATTCAGGCAGTATTTCAAACTTGATACAACGTTAATCAGTGGTTCTATCACCCATTGAAAACCAAAAACATGTATTTAACTAAAAGTTAAAATAATACAAACCATGCCAAAATTAACCTTCATGAGGTTACATTTCGTGGTTTCGTTGCCGTGAGTTCTAAAAGGAATTACTTAATGCATCCTAATCACATCAGGCTCCTGGGTAGGCCAAAAATCAAAAAATTGTCATCAGTCAATCCATTTATTTTCAAATATTTTATTAAAAACTTTGATAACTAACAAACGGAATTAAGACAGAATTGTTGTAGCTGCAACTGAAAAAAAAATTCAACCAAAAAAGTTAAAAAATGGAGGAGCTATGATGTTTCAAAGTCAAAAAATGCTCAAAAATGGCAAAAATGCAAATGTTTTTGATTATTTCATGTCTTTAACATTTCCCATGCATGGATAACCCCAAAAAATATTGAATAATTCGTCGAGACTGATTCATGTAGCTATCACATGTCAGGATAAGTAAAGAATCCAGGGAGCCCCGAGACCCCTCCCAAAACGGCATCACGCGTATTATATAAGATATGCGGACAGACGGACGCAAAAATGGGGTAACTGCTTAAGCTGGCCTTGGCCGCCCGCCGCTTCGGGCAGGTGGCCTTCGGCCGCGCAAAAATAGAAGTTTTTCAGAGGGTTTTTCAGAGGGTTTTTCAGAGCGTCACTATACTAACTCTATCTAAGCCTAAACCTGTGCCTAAGCCTGAACCTAAGCCTAAGCTTAAACTAAGCGCAAGCCTTTTGGAAAAGAAGGTACTTTTTGAAAGTGAATGGCAAAAACGGACTCTTCGGTCTGATAGCTATGATTGCATTGCCTCATTAGCTTTTCTCAAATGCAGTGATGACGCTACTCTGCCTTTCCTTTTTTCAATCGTTTGGAGTGACCCGAAACTGAGCAGGATTTTGGCGGATTTTAGTTGTCTCCATGTTCAAAGTGGGCTGGTTGGTTGCTGTCGCACGTCAGCTTCGCTAACATTGATTCTCTATTTTTCTCAGCCATTGGCGAACTTTTTGCACCAACTTTTGCACAGTGATCCTGCAATGCCTTCTCCTGTTTGATAGTTAACGTGAGCTGCTACCTTCTACTTCCAGCTGTTAATGCTGTGATTCTTCAATAAAAAAAGTGTACTCTTGTTAGAAAAAATTGTTGCACAGTTCATCATTCATCACAATTCAAACATGAAATGCCCAACCTGCAGCATAGAAGTCTCCGATGCTTCTCTGCCAATTCATCTCTGCCAGATTCATCTTGGCTGCCGTTCCAGCCAACCGGCATGGATTTGCGGCGACTGCAATTTCAGCAGCCATTCTGCATCCGAGGCAGTGCTTCATCCATTCCTCCTCCAGCATCGACCGCCGCGACTCCATCTGCCCACAGAAGCCTTGACTCGGGGCTTGGCGCAGCTTCAGGCTTCAGAGGACAGGAACGAGTCCATTGGAGACTGCCGAACACCTTTGGAATCTCTGGCCATGGCTGAGATCGACATAGATTCAGCAAAACCAGCCCCAGGTCATAGCGCGATAGCTGAGGAAGTAGTCTGCCAGCGTTGCTCGAAGAAGCTACGATTGGCGACCAGAAAACAGTTACATATTTCTAGCAAACAAACTTTTTGAGCGAATCTGGTAAATGGGCAATTTAACAGGTCTCAAAGAGAGGATAAATTGCGCAATCATATAGTAGCTTGCTATCGAATTCGACCTTTCCAGTGCGGTGCTTGCGGCCTTACATCCAGTCGGAAAGATCTCATTCAAGCGCATCAGAAAAGAAAAATCGAATGCAGGTAGCAACGGTTGGAATTGCTGATTTTCTTAAGAACTAGATTCTTTTAGCGGAGCAGAGATCCCGATTCTGGAGAAGACTGCCAATGAAAACATTGTACGAAATGGGCTCATAGAGTGTTTCAGTATGAGTGACACTCATTGGAGTGGGTTTTGACAAAGCTAGTTTTGTCTCCTCTCAATGGCCTGCGTCTTGAAGATTTTTTGTACATTTTAGATAACGCGCCTGCAAGTATTCCATAAGCATGTATCTGGTACCATCGACAGGCCAAATGTGGGTCTCTTTTCCAATGGCGGATATAGAACTTTGGTTCGGGGGGGGGGGGGGGGGGGATTTTGCTCACAATTTTTTTCAATACTCCTTTTCTAGATACTCACAAAGCGCGCCAAAATTTTCAATGTAAATTGCAACAAAAGGGCAAAAAATACGCAAATTTGGTCAAAACTTGCAATTTATTCGCGTAGCAGAAAATTTTTTGAAATTAGGCTTCCCAGCGCTCCACTACTTCAAACCTGCTCTCTTTCCAGTCTTTTCTGGCAGAAAGAAGCAGTGTAGGGCTGGGCGTTGACATTGCGTATGTGGATTTTAGCAAGGCATTTGATAGAGTAAGCCATGCCAAACTCTTACACATTTGCAGGGCACTTGGTTTTCATGAGGAGCTATGCTTCTGGCTAGAGAGCTTCATCTGTGGACGAGAATTCAAGGTGCGAGTGGGGAAAAGCATGTCAAAAAGCCGGCCTGTCATCTCCTCTATAGTTCAAGGAGGCTCCTCAAGTCCCATTCTGTTCAATGTGTTTATGCTCCCACTAGCATGGCGCATCAACCAAATCCCAGGCCTCTCTAGCTGGTTCTATGCAGACGATGTCAGACTAGCTGCTTCCTCCCCCTCCTCTCTCCAAGCAGGCCTTGATGCACTCTCCTCCTGGGCCCACTCTTGGCAGCTCCCCGTAGCCCCCGAAAAGTGCAGTATCCTGCGCTCAGGGCCTGGCCCAGCGAACACCTATAGCCTGAATGGCACGCTGCTTTCTTGTGCGCCCGCCAACAGCTCCCTGCGCGATTTAGGTGTGCAAATCAGCCCTTCACTAAGCCAGTCAGCCCAAATTTCCGCTTGCACCGCCGCAGCTAATCAAGCTGGATACCTTGTCCGCAAAAGCTTCACATCCGCTTCTCTGACTACACTCAGCCTAGCATTCACCACATACATACGCCCGCATTTAGAGTATGCCTGCCAAGTGTGGAGTCCAACAAAAAAGGCAGAGATAAAAAGAATCGAAAAAATTCAGCACTCATTTGCCTTCTTTGTGTTCCGCAGAACAAACACCCGCTCTCCTCTAACAGGCTATGTTGGCCGCTGCTCTTTACTAGGATGGGAAAGCCTTGAAATGCGGCGCAAACTGGCTGATATCCTTTTGATTCACCGCTGCTATAGGGCCCTCAAATGCGCTGCCGCAACAGGCCAGCTTGCCTCAGCCCCGCGCTCCTCTGCCCCGCCCCTCCTCAGCCTCTCTCCCGCCCACTCTAGCCTTTCCATGCCCCGCAATTGCCCCATTTCTCAGCTCCCAGGAAGCATGTGAACAGATCCACTTCCACGGCTGCCCCATTTATTTTCCACGCTTTTTCGGCTCCCTCAGGGGCAGGCATCACATAGAGCCACCCCCAGTGGGGGCTGCAGCTTTGGAGGCACTCTGGCCCCACAGGGTCCGCGGGCTCTGGAATCGGATGGCAGAGGATGTCGCTGGCGGTGGGAGGGAACGACTTCTCGCTGAGGCCCGGCACCTACTGGGAAGCTAGCGCTGCGCTAAATCCTTGCATCCTTTCTCAATCACTCCAATGATGCCGTGATTCAACCTACTCTTTCGTTTGGTTTCAGCCGATAGGCTGCTCCTTTCTTCTCAGTAATAAAAACTGAGTCCCCGAAAAAAAAAAAACCCGAAAAATGGGCTAAAAAATTTGGTTTTTGAAGGTTGCAGCGTTTATGCTGTGAAATTAGTATTTACTACCCCCCCCTAAATCTGTTCGAGGGGTACGTCCCCCTTTCCCGCCCCCCCCCTATATCTGCCACTGCTCTTTTCTTCAAAAATTGGAATTGGAATACAGTCTTCTTGTGCAGTCTGCTGCTTGGTCAGTTGCAATTTATTTTTGGCGCGCATTTCAGTGCCTCTTTCCATGCGCGCCTAAAAACAAAATGCAAACGACTCAGCAGATTCCACAAGCAGTTATTGTATTTCTTTGACTTTTAACTCAGGGCAATTCCAATGTTTGGAGAAAAGAGACCCACATTGACCCACATTCATTTTGTAATCAGTTTCTGGAGCACCTGTCTTCTGTCTTCATGTGTAGTTCCAAAGCTATTTTCGTGCGCTCTCATTTTCTCCCTTTGCAATTTCAGGATCAAAGAAAGGTAGGCGTCAGTATTTGATCTGGCAGAGCGCAAACATCCTTTCGCACTTGTGACAGTTGCACTTGCTCAGTCGATTGCGTCGAAGGATGCCGCATTCTTTGGACGGCTGCTCAACCTCACTGCCTTCCTCCCACAGATGCTCAGCTACGTCCACAGGACCTTCATCCAATCCGCTAGTGAACAGAAACATTCAGTCCTCTTAGTCCATAACCTTTCCAGCCGTTGATGAAAGGCCCGTCATGCCAGGCCCATCCGGGGATGAGGGGAATCCAGTAGTCTAGAGACGTTTTGTTCAGGCCCAGCCAAAATGATTGGAACTCGCTGCCGAAGGTCTGGGAAACATTTTGAGGACTGTTTTCAACTCTGTATGGGGGAACTCTGTTTGGCATGTAGGATCGTCCTGTGCTATCTTGAAATATTCATCAAGAATTTTCAAAATATTTATAAGTTATTCTTGATTTATGACTAAACCTTGAATATTATTGCAATAAGAATACAAAGAAACATGAAAAATTGTTTCCTTTTAATTGGCCTTATTTTTACATTCAAATGAGAGCGCGCATCTACCGACGACAGCTGAGAATACCTTGTATGTTGTTCTAATCCCCTAATCCCAACTGAAAGCAACCGCAGCTGCTTGGTCTAGTGCTCCAGTGTAGGGAAGAACAGCCAATGTGGCTCTGGCTCTCCAAGTTTTGCAGCCCTCGTTCGCAGCATGCCACGATTCACTGCAGCAGGCCTGAGTTATACAATGGGATCGCAAAACCAATGGAAATACTAAGTTCCATTCGATCTGAAAATGCAGGTAGAGTCTGTGGACAGGATCAGATGCGGGGTTTTTCGCTGGCAGGCAAAATGTGCTGCTGAAAGGTGTTTGAAAATTTCAAAGATCAATATGCTCATCCGGCTATAAGAATGATTATTGATGTCTAGCCAAAATTTTGAACAATAATTCCATTACGTTAACGCGCTTTTGTACGCAATCTCAGTCTAGCATGCATGAAGTTATATTTTGAACGCAATTGCCATAAGTGGGCAGCAATGTTTGTTAATAATGTGCTTGATTTAGCAGCATACTACTGAACGAGCTCTATTAAGCGAAAATTTTTGAAAAGAAAAATATTTTCCCAAGCTTTCAGTAAAATTCAACAAATTAGCGATAATAACGAATTTTCAAAACTTTCATGCAGGCTAGCTTACCCCAGTTTCAAAATGATCCGGTTTTACTGGATCAAGCTTCGGATTTCACAATCTTCTAACATTTCTATATTGCTATATTTCCCATTTCTATGTGTCATTAGCAGACAACTGTCAAATTGAAATGGTATCAGACCTGTATGGCGTATCCTTGGTTGCATACTGGCCAGTCTTGGACGGGGCTTGAAGTTGCAGGCCAGGTTGTTCCTCAGCTCTCGGATGACACATGGAGTCCATTCCACGGCCGAGCTATTAGCGCCACTGGCTACAACATTTACCGTGGTTGCTGAAAAGATATGCATATCAGCACATCATGATCTTCCAAATTTTTCTTGTTTTGTCCCAATTATGTGGTTTGGTTTTGTAGTATTTTGCCGCTCACCACAGCCAAACTTTCTGAGGCTACTGACCGGACCCCGTATAAAATGGCTTTTGAAAATGCTGACCAGGCAAGAAAGCTAGTGAATTGGACTAAAAATAACGCTAACTGCACCCATAAAAGAGTAGTTCTGAGTAGGTTCGTCAGCGCAGTACTCGTGCCCAGTTTCATAGGGATGTAGTAGACCAAGTAGGTGACCTATTTCATGCATAAATATGCTGCGCCCCGTTGTGCCTTAAATTCATACTGGGGATTTTTGATTAAAAAAAGCTGGATCAAGAAATTCACTGAGGTTTGAAGCTTTAGCACTCACAATAGCAAACTGGTTCGCACAGTCCTCGCTACCATTTCTATATGGAAATTGGCCAGTTCCCCCGTAATACAGAGGCCCCTCGCTGCATAACACAAGTTTAGACTGTCGTTTTCCAGCAGAGGAATAGTACCTCTTTACAAATATATTAAATCTATAATAAGCCTCGCTTTCTTGAAAAGTGTTTAGTCGTTTTCGCATCATAAATTCCTCTGCTTCTTCCAGAGTTGTTGCATTAGCATAGGAATCGTTATCTGTTATGTAAATCCGCTGAGAAGTGGTCAAATGTATGTTAGCAAATCTAAATTTGATGAAGATCTGCAAAGGTTTAGTTCTTTCATAGACAATACTAGAATCTTTAGCTGTTCAGCTGTTATTAATTAATCGTTCAAACACCCAAGTTTTTAAAGTGCTCACGTTTTGAACTTATGAGGGGTTTTATGAGAAAAGCAAAAATCGGATGAACATGAATGCACATAAGCGCCCAGCCCCACTTTTTGACCAAAGGTTATTGCTAGATTTCAAAACTGATAAGCCTCTAGCTTTCCGACAGGAGCCACCAATTGCTCGAATCCTTTTCCATTAGAAAGGCCATCCACAATTTGACCAAAATCAGCTGAAAGTGGTAGAGCATTTGAGAAATTTATGAATTATGTTTGCTCGATCTCCTACTTCGGCAATAGGTCTTTTAGTCATTTGCTATTCAGTAACAGGTCTCTAAAGGGTGCATTAAGTAAATAGTCTAAATGGATGGGTTGAAAAAAATTGAAAAGTACGACACAGCTGTATGACACATTACAAGTATGACTAGATATAGAATCGGCATATACGTCTTGTGGATCGTATAACCAAAATTTTGTGTGAAATTCTCAAGAGTTCAGTAGTTTCAAGAGTTTCTACAGCACAAAAACTGCACTTGGCCTTTTTACCCAAAAGGTAGTGTTTCAACTCTTCCAAGACAAGACGATATTCCTAAAATATAATCATTCAGGACATTAAAGGTCGCCAAGCTCCAGTGAGATTTGGGAGAATCGGGCCTAGAGTCATCTGTAAAGATTGCTTCGAAGCCCTTCACGCCGCTCTCAATCATAAACTACTTCTCGGGATAAATCTCGCTCCCGGGGAATGCCACGATGGGCTGCCCCGAGGGAGGCCTCCCGGGCACAGGAATATGCCTCTTTTTATTGTTACTACTAGCAAAGTTTGTCTAACATTGTGTTTCCGTAGCTGGTATAGCATATTTCCTGCATACCGATGGAAGTCAATGTCAATGATGGAGAAGTCATTTTGGTCGAATAAATCGTCGACAAAAACAATCATAGGAATTAAGTACTCTTCATCGGCTTGCGGAAATTGGCAAGGACAGCTCAAATGTATTTTGGTTGGGTACCACAAATCAATTCACGAAATATGCACAAAAAGTAGAACAAATGCATAATTAGCTAATCTCACGCATGCATTTTTCCAGCTTCCTCAGATCATCATTCACTGGGCTGTCGCAAGCATAGGAAAAATGATAGTCTGTCCAAACGATAACTTATACACCCTGCTGAAGTGGTTGATTTTACTGACAACTTTCAGGTCGGGTTTTCGAAGTCAAAGTTTGGTGGCTGGTGCTTAAGATTGCCTTGGCCGCCCGACACTTCGGCAGGACGTCAGAGCTTCTTTGGCCTTCGGACATGGGCGATACTGTCTCTACACTTTGTCTAGCATGCTTTGCATGCTAGTCTCCGCTTCGGGGCCTCTGCGCCCATGCCCTACGGCCTCCGGAGCTCTGACTGCCCTGCTCTTTGTGGCAGGCGGCCTGCGGCCGTGTAATGATGTGTTTCTTGACTATGCTATACCATAGCCCATTATACCATATACTAAGCTCAACAATTTACAAAATGTTCTTGATCTTTATGGACACCCTCTTTTAAATCAAGAACAGTTAAGCTAAGCCAAAATACCTACAAAATTAAGATTACACTTAAAACTATATATTGTACCATCGGCAAGCCTGAATTGAATCTATTTTCTACCGAAAATTCGATTACCCTGAGTTCAAAGTCAAAGAAATACATCTACTACTTGCAAAAACAAAATGCAGGTGGCTCAGCAGATTCCACTAGTAGTAGATGTATTTCTTTGACCTTGAACTCAGGCTCAGATTCAATTTAGGCTTGCCGATGGTACCAGATATTTCTTCCACTTTTTATACATGAAACAAAAACCCAGCTCTCACTGATCTAGGTTAGGCGGTCAAACCACTTGACCACACATCCGCAGGCTTTAATCATCGAATTGGGCTATATTATTTACATATCTGGTACCATCGGCAGGCCAAATATGGGTCTCTTTTCTCCAAAATTTGCAATTGCCTCGAGTAATGAACGAATAAGAAATGAATACCTACTATCGTCCATTGAATAGATGCCGAGAAGAAGAAGGAGAAATCGGAGATGGGGCGGCGCGTGAACTTCCTGGGTGCTGCCACGGCTATCCTCAACGCTGACGTTGCCAGCACCATATGATCCTGCCAAGATTGATCATGCCTAGTCGCAACACTTTCATCCGATTCAGAACACCTTGTTTGTGTCTCTGTTCTTTATCGTCTCTCAACGGTTGAAAAAGAAAAGAATAGAAAGAAGAAGGAGGAGGAGGAGTTAGGACAAATGTTTTTTTGCATTTTTGACCGCGAAGCGGGCCCGAAGGACCCGTTTCGTGGTCTATACATGTGACCAAATTTTTTCTATATATATATTTATATATTTATTTCTATCTGGAATGGCCGGGGCCCAGCGAATTCTCAACGAAATGTGGCAAACTTTTTTTTCATGAAAGCTAAAGCTTGCCGCTTGGATCCTGGCAGGGTAGACCTGGTACCGGAGTAGTTGAAACATCACTTTTTTGAGTAGGAAATTTTTTTCCCTGAAAATTTACTATTTGTTCCGTAATGGCTTAACTACTAAGATTTGAACAGAAGACTTGAGTTTTTTATTCACAATTCATATATAACAATTCCAAATCTCGGTTTAGTTTTGAAGTTGGTGGATAAACCACAGAGTTTCCCTTTTGAGTGACAAAGTTTCATGAATTTCAATATTTCAATTTTTAGTTAACTGAACTGTGAGGGATAGCTTCGCGGTCACCTATTGCGCTGTGCGCCATTATACTTGTTTATTGTAAAATTAATAGTTTTTTGCAAAAGTCAAAAGATAAACTATAGTCAATTCGATGTTGCTTTTTTCATTGCAAAA
>JASANA010011975.1:0-19104 GCA_030248095.1 Ptycholaimellus sp. GST1_10 | reverse complement strand
GAGTTGGAAGGAGAGAAATGGGGCGGTAGGATGATGGAGAGCTGACTGGGCCCTTCCGTTTGTAAATGGCAACCACCACGCTTTCTTTCCAGCTCGGGGGTAAGGTGTGGGAGGCCAATATGAATTCGAGGAGGAGGGCCAAGGGTTTGCCCAGGGAGGCGGAGCATTTCCTGAGTAGGAGAGCAGGCAGTCCATCAGCACCCAAGGAGCGCTTTGGTGCAGTTTTCCCACAGGCTCCAGAGACAATGTGATGATCTATGGGTGGGAGCCCTAGTGGAGCAAAGGGGGCTGGAGGGCAGTTGTGGGGATGAGGGGCTGGGGGGCGACGGGCAGCTTTACCTGTCCCAGGGCTGTCCTCAAGGGATGCCCTAGGCCCGGAGTGGACACAGGGGAAAGGCGGCGGGAGAAGTCCGTTATCCTGCTGGAAGCAGGATGCAAAGGCTTCACAAAAAAGAGAGGCCTTTTCAGAGTCACTAGTTGCTGTTAGTTGATGGGTGGGGCTAGGGTTTGAGGAAGGTGGTGTTGGCCGAAGAAGGGGTGGGATGCTGTTACTTTTGCGGCCTGTGCGGGCTGAAAAAAGGCGGTAAATGCCCCTGCCTTGATGGGAGGGAAGGTGGAAGAGGCTACCCTCAAAGGCTGCAATATCCCTTCTCATTGCCTGTTTGCAGGCCCGTGCTAGGCGGGAGAATTGGCGTTTGAGTGAGGGGTTGGCCTTCTTCTTAGAGTAGAGCCTATTTCTAGAGGCCAGCAGGCGTAGGGTGCGGGGGCGGAAGGGGCCTTGAGATGGGCGGGGGGCAAGGGCAGACGTGGACAGAGGGGCGGAAGGAACAGCCAGCTCGATTGCTGATGATAGGATTAGACTGACAAGCTCCAGGTAGCTCCCACTGTCCCATGCAAGGGTTGCCAGATACTCCCAGTCTGCACCTGCTAAAATGGAGTTTAGATCATCAAAGTCCGCCCTTCCCCAGAGAAGCACCCTTTGCCTACCAGCCGCCTGCAGCTCTCTACATGGGGGCCCACCAGGAAGCACCAGCGGAACTCTCAGGGAGGAGTGGTCGCTAAGGAGGAGAGGCGGTTCCACCAGGGCGTTGGTGGCGGGCCAGTGGGGGCTGACAAATAACAGATCAAGCAGGCTGGTTTTCCTAGTTGCAGAGTGAACAATTTGGGATAGACCATGAGATGATGCCCAGTCAATGAGGGATTTGCCAGCAGCTGAAGGGGAATGAAGTGAGGGCCAGTCAATCTTAGGCATGTTAGCGTCACAGCAGAGCACAGTTGGAGGGTCGGATAGAGAGGCTATTATGTTGGTGAAATGGCGCAGTGAGAGGTGTAGCAGCTCGGTCGATTGGCCGGGGGGGCGATACCAGCAAATGAACAGGGCGGGTTTTGAAGAGGAGTTTTGGGCAACACAGATGGCAAGGAATTCAATTTCAGGGCTGGGCGAAGGGGGCAGATGGGGGGAGAATGCGTGGAGGTCTGGGTGCACCAGAAACATGACACCTCCACCCTGCGTTGCTCTGTCATGGCGAAAAACTGAGTAATGGGCTGTGCAATTGAAAAGGCTTGAGGGAAAAGGCGGGGAGAGCCAGGTTTCCACTATGGCGACTATTTGCGCTGCGCCTGATAGAAGCAGAGTTTCAAGCAACTGGAGCTTAGGGCGGGCAAAGGAGGATGAACAAAGGCCTCGTGCATTGAAGAAGAGCATGTTCGTTGAGTTTGAGGGAGGAGGTGGGGACAGGGGAGGGGGTTGGGGGCTGATGGGGCTTATGGAAAATTTTTCGAAGTTTTGAGGGATATTGGGTGGAGGGTGCCTGGATGGGGGGAGGTTGGGTTGTGGCTGTGGGCACAGAGGTGGTGGAGGTGGGGACGGGGTTTTGGTTGGCCACCTGAACTTGTTCTGCCCAGGAGGAGGAGGGGGGTGGTTGGGAGAGGGTGGTGGTGGTGATTGGGGCTGGTGGCTGAGGTGCGGGGCCTCCATCATCCGTCCAGCTGTGAATATTTGATGATCAATAACTCAGGGGGAGTCAACCTTCAGGAAAGCAGCAAAGCGGATGGCCTCTCCAATCATAGCTCGGGACTTGGATATCCGCCTTTGAGCTGTGTCACTGTTACTGGCAACTAGTTTCTTCACCTTCTCCTCAAATCAGATTGAATGGACAAAGCGTACCAATTAAATGGGCTAAAACGGGACTTTGAAAAATTAAGGTCAAACTTATTAAGGTTATTAAAGCCATAGATGGATGTTCCTGAATGTTAGATATATGGTGAAATGGGGTAGAGTATAGGAGGACCTTGATATAGTCATGATTTTGGACAAGGTTGTGCCCATTGTGCCCCATCGCTGCGCAAAATCCGCAGAGGACGCAGTTGTCGGTCTGGCAACGCAAGAGCTTCTCTCGTGGCGTTCCCTCGCCACAGCCAGGACAGCGCACCCGTTTTCGCTCTTCCTCCCGCTTTGCTGACATCACCTCAATCCATCACCTAGCTTCCATTCCTAGCTTTTCTGGATACCAAGAAATTGAAATTTTACATTTATTTAGGCTTTTTTTCAACTGATGAACAAGCGTAGGGCAATTATAACCTCGACCAAGGCATAGTTTTTCGGCGTCTTGCCTGTGGACTTTTGGCGGCAGATCGGGCACTGAGCTGCCTTCTGAAAGTATCCAGGATGTCTAGATTAATGGCACAAAAGTGGCAGGTCTAACGGGAATGCAGTCGTGGCAGAAACTATGACCGCAGGGAAGAACGCGAGGGTCTTTGAACTCTTCCATGCACACGGCGCAGTCGGTTGAAACGGAAGCAGCGGCCATTCTATCTTCGCCTCCGGCTCTTCCAGTCCTATCTGCTCTCTCTTTTACTTGCAATAACTGAGTCAATGCCACAGGTATATTTACTCGTGCAGGTTGCTTTGAGTGTATCTGAGATGCGCATCTAAGTCACACATAGATTTTATTGGAACGCTTCACTCCTGAGTGCTTTTAAAAAGTATTTTCAGATAAAATGAATTGCCAAGGCCAAGGAGCCAAGCAAGGCAACGGAGCTAAAGCCAAGGAATTTGCCCTACTACTAATGGAAGCTGCTTGTTGGACATTTGCATTTTGTTTTCGCGCGCAGTTCTAAGGCTAGGTAGTCAGAGCTCCGAAGGCTGCCACAGGGCATGGGCGCGAAGGCCCCTGAGCATAACTCTTGTCAAAACTCAACCTTCAATGACTTGAAACTTCATATAGAGCCTCAGACAGAAGGAAGTTTAAAACAGGCTGATTTTGCTTTGTCACTCCTTCCAATTCTTTCCAATTTCGTCGGTCATATTCTAGTTGCAAGAGAGAAAGAGGAGAATGAAAGAGGCGGAAGAAACAGGCGGAGCCATCTTCCTTGAGGGGCAGGAGGTGCAGTCGTTGCGGATGCAGTTTATCCAGTTCTGGATGATCCGGCTACTAGAAGCGCAGTTCGAGTATTGACAGTTTGGCCCCGAGTTGCAGTTCCTCATGTAGTTCAGCACTCCTCTCATCGTACTGCATTCCCTCTCAGAGGCTGTCAAAAGAATCTGGGCCCTGAAGAGGGAGCACATGCAGTGGGGCACGTATTGGCGATTGGGGCCGTTGGGTAGCTGGTCCCGCTCCGCCTGCTGACAGGTTTGGGTGTGGAGGAGGAAGACGAGCTTCTGCTGGATGAGCTTGGGCAGGGGGGGGGGGCGTAGGGGGCAGGAGGAGCGCCCTTGGCCCATGGGCGGCGGTCCAACGGCGTAGTTGGCTGGAGGGGCATGGGGAATGGGCGGAAGTCCGCCCATCCAATTGTAGAGGCCGGACGCTTTGCCTCCGTAAGGTTGCCGGAGGAGGGGTTGAGTTAGCCTGGACGGGGGAAGACCCAGTGTATGCTGAGGGGACATGGGATGCGGCAAGGTTGCGGCTGCTGAGCCCAGCGATGGCGGGCCTACTGAGCGAGGCCCGTTCATCTGCAGGTAGCGCCTTAGAGGGACCTCTTCCAGGTCCAAAGCAAAGGGAGGAGAATAAGAAGCAACCTGGCTGGCGTCGTTTAGATGAAGTCTGGGAGCTGGGGCATACAGGTGAGATGGAAGGGTGCTCTGGGAACGGCATCATTTACGACCCTTCCCCCTACCTTCCCCGGCCCCACCCCCACCCCCAAAGCCCTCCTCCTCAAACCGTCAGCCCTCCTCCACCCAACCTTTTATTAGCGTTCCACTACACCCAGCACACCCACTTACACCTCCCTTTCCAACCCCACGTCCCCAATAACAGCCCTACATATACAGTATAGACTTGATCAATTGACAAAGCTCTCTCAAAATATTCTATGCTTCTATATTTATAGGTAGGAACGAATGCATGAAAAGAGGAAAATGAAAATTGACCCCAAATATCAGCCAACCCTGACAGTTTTCACTATTCAAACCGCTTTTAAAACTTGAATTATGTTCACTTGTTGTTGCTCATTCTGGGACAGGCTTTCGGTTGTGAAACAGTTCTAAAGCAATCATTTTCCTGCTTTTCATAATTCCAAGCAATTGCATTGGCTCCATCTGCTTGCACAGACCAATTGAATCTACCAGACCAAAACTTTCATTAAAGCAAGGCTAGCCTAAAGCGGTTACTAAACCAATTCTAAAACGATAGCTCTGTCACGGAAGACAGAGCAGCTGTGGGTAGGCATTGCAAGAGCTGATCGTCACATTCTGGAACGGCTGGATGATCAGGGGCTGGACAACAACCACAGTGCTGAAGTTGCCTCCGCTAAGCAGCAGCTGTGAGTGGTCACCCTGCCAACCATCATTCCCTTCCCTCCAGCATCCCAAGATTAGCAAGGCACAATATGGAGCGGCTCTTGAACGTGTAGACTCAGGCTATCTGCCTGCAGACTCGCTTCGTCGTCCACCCGCAGGTTGGCGTACACGTAGAGCTGGGCGTTGGCCATGCTCACGTTCACATTCCGGCCCAGGCTTAGGCTGGATCTCTGGAAGGGCTTTTGAGGGTTTCTGAGGGCCGATGGGAAGGGTTGAAGTGGATGGGTGAAGAGGAGAAGAAAAGGAAACGAAGAGATTGAGGCCGCCATTAGCGAGGAAAAGCTGGGAGGAGTTGGCGATGCTGAGAGAGGCGTTCTGGAGGATTATTGAGGATCCTGCGTCCGCGCTCAGCTGACTTTGGGAGCCCAGCTGGAGGCTTTGCAGCTCGTTCAGAGTCACAGCACCTGGCAATGTTCCTAGCTTTCGTGCATTTATTTCGAAAAATTTCGAAAAATTTATTTCATTTCGAAAAACTCGACTTCCCCTCTGTCAGTCAAGACGATACCTGGCACTGGCACCTAGCGGCCAAGCCCTATCATTCTCTTTCTCACTGCTATGCATCAGCAGTGTGAGGCTTCAAATGTGGAGAGAGTGATTGATGGTACAGTTAAGCGAAATGGTGCTCTGTTCGCCAATGCTGACGCTGCCGCTGCTGACTGACAGATCCCCGTTGGCTCCGATCAGAAGCTTGCTCCGATCCCCCAGCATCAACTGCATCGGCACTCCACCCTTGCCCAGATTCACACACCCCGCCACCAGCATCTCAAACCCTATATCGTCTGCTTAATCGCTACCACCTACTCAATCGCTACCGTGGACCGCTGTCCCAGCTGCACGAAGGTGGACTGGGCTGGGTCGGGGCCGCTGGCAATGTAGCTGACGCCGGCTGCATTTTTCCACTTTCAGACTAGAAAGATTGAGGAGGAATGGAGGAAACTGGGGGACTGGAAGGAGAGGCGACTGTTCTGGCCCACCTTCAGTCTGGCCCCGTCGGCGATGTAAAACTGCTGGGCCACCTGCACAGGCTGCCATGGTGTACCCATTTATTCTCACGAGAAAGCTGCTTTTTTACTATTTTAGTTCCAATAGGGTATTTAAACTGATTTCAATGGGGTATTTAAACCCAGGGAAATAATAAATAAGTGGAAATTACTTATTTATCATTTCCCTGGTTCGCGGCCTATTGAGAAAAAAATTACTAAAAATGAAGCTGAAACGTCTCGTGAAAATAATAGGGTGTCAGCCCGGTAGAGGGAGGAAATGATACCAGGAGACTGGCACCCTGCTGAAGGTTCAGCTGGCCGCTGATGCGGAAGGAGTTTGAGATGTTGAGGAAGTTGTCGCCGTGGAGCTGGACGAGGGCTCTGGCTTTGAGGTTCCAGCTTTCCGAGCAGGAGATCTGAAAGGCAGCAGTTGAAAATGGGCGTTCGCAGTGATCTAGGGGTGGAATACCTGAGTGAATTCAGTGCCAGAGCTGCTGTGCAGCAGTGTGGCCTGGGGCTCTAGATGCAGGTCACAAGCACTGCCTAGATTGACCACGGAGCGATCGTCTATATCTACCTGAATTTTAACATCAAGCTCCTATCTTGCTGAAACAAGTTTGGTTGCCTGAGGTAGGTAATGTGATAATTGCCAAATTTTAATGCATTTCTCACAGATTCATTGTTCGTGCAGTGTGGCAGTAGTGACTACAAAAACGCAAATTATGTGAAAAAATAGATCGATAGTCCTCACCACCCAAAGACTGCAACTTTGTCTTCTATGTCAAAAACCAACCTCTTCTTCTGATGTGTACAAAAATACAAAACTCACAGCTGGTCCCAGCAAGTCAAGCATTCGGCTGAAGTTACCCTGGCCTGGTGCTCCAGGCGAACGTTGCCGGCATTCCGAAAACTGCTCTGGTTGGTCAGACTCAGTTGGGCCTGCTCGAAGAGCAGAAGCTGGGCTGCCTGCCCCTCGCTGCCCGCATTTACCAGCTCACTCTGGGCCCCCACCGAGCACTGCATATTCCCCTCCTCTTATCTTAGTGGAAGAGAAGAAGAGGGAAGCTAGAGACTATGGCCTGGACACCGAGCGAGGTGGAGTTGTCGTTGAAGACGCTGCTCATGTAGCCCACCTGTGATGCTATAGGGGTAGAGGGAAAGAGGTGGATTGGGGGAGGAAATAGACCTGAAAGGTGGCCGAAGGGTCCATGATAAGACTAGAGTCGTTGCTGCGCTGTTGGAAGAAACCATCGCTGGGCTGGCCTAGACTTACCTGACCGGCTGCTGAGGTCACGTTGATCAAGGCCTCCGAGTCCTTCAATTCAATTGGACTGTGCTTTCTTAGGTGCGCTGGTGTGAATGGCATAAATTGGAGTCTAAATTTAGAACTGAAAAACTTTTGCTCACATTTATCGCCAAGGCCAGCAGAAAAAGCGTCAAAAGAGCCAGCATCTTCCAGCTGTTCCCCTCCCTTCCCCTTCCTCAGTACAATGCTTGCTCTGCCTCCCCATGTCCTTGCTAAGCTTGTCTTAAAAGCCCTGACATCCTCTCCGTAATGGCGCACCATTTCCGCCCTCTCCCAACTGTCCATCTGGCCTCGTTCACACTGGACCAGTGACGCTCTCTTGTCTCAAATACCTTCGCTGAATCACCTCCCAACAAGACAGCCCCACCCATCCCCCCTTCATCTGCTGATAAGAGGCACAGGCAAACCTCCGCCTAGGCAAACAAATCCCGGCCACGCCTTGCTATTGCAGCGAAATGCCATGCCTTTGCTCCTATAAATGACAGCCCAGCTTCGGCTCCTTGCTCTGCTGGGAGCTGTGGCCTTTGGCAGGGCGCAAACACTGGCCTCAGTCTGCAATGCGACGCACTGTCGGCTGCCGATCCCTTTGGAGCTTCCGGTTGGGACTTCCGGTGGTTGAAAGGGGTGGAGGAGGCAAGGCTTTGAGGTGCCGCCGAATGAGAGGTGGACGCTGCAGTTGAATGAGTCTTTGGCAAGTCTGCAGCAGGCGGGCAGCATTCTGGCGCCAATTTCTGGTTATTATTACGATTATATTTAGCTGGATTTTATTTTTTTTGGTTTTTTTTATTTTTGGCTTGATACTCGAAGCAATTTTTTTTATACTTGTAAAGATGAGGTTTTTGCGTCGAATGTGGGCTTGTTTTTAGATTTTATTTCGTCTTTTGGTAATTTAGGTTTTCGCTAAATTTTCTTCGAAACTTTCGACCAAAACGTGGACGCCTGATAATGTAGCACGTTTGTGTTGGTTTTGTTGGCTTGTTTTCCTAGGGCGCGACAGCGCCCTAGTTATGAATGGGTGATCGAGTTTTTGGGTGGTCGCGTGTCCCGAGGTTCAGCGCCTTGGATATTGGATGAAACCATGGACATATATACACCAATCGAAAGCTTTTATTGTGCTCCAGATGACGAAAATCGTGAAATTTTGAATTAGGCCTCTGAATTTTAATTATTTACTAAAATATGCATAAAAACGGGAAAAATAGAGACATCTCAAACTTTGCATGGGTGGCATTTGAGAACAGAAGCGAAATTTAAAAATCGAAGAATTACGTGTTTTAGGAAATTTTCTGGCCCATCTGGTGATATATTTGGTGGCATAAGTTTTCTGGCAAAATTTCTCAATCAATTCACGTTTGTGAGAGAGATTTTGCTCGATTTTGCCGTCTACCCATTTTCCTAATGTTTCAATTTAGTGAAACTGCGCAGTTCTTTCTAAACTGATGGTCAGGTTAGCTTGCATGCAATAGGTTTGAGCTTCTTGTCCTAGGACGCGACAGCGCCCAAGAGTTTCCATGAACTGGCAATCGAGATTTTGCCTCCAGTACTTACTTACCTACCAAACAATAACACCAAGCGATGCCTTTTCCCCAATGTCTTTTTGAAGCCTTGTTCATGTGGCAAGTAAATATGTTTTCCACATGGCCAAGATCTAGACAAGACTAAAATGCTACAGCATGAGCAGCTTATGAATTGTCAATCATCAAAAAGAACTAGACTAGGTGTCAAAAAATCGAGAAAAATTTTGATTTAAATTAAAAACCATTTTGAGTTAAAATTTTAACAGGTTCGTTTACAAAATCCACTTATTGATCATTCATAAGCAGGCGGCAATTTTGGCATGAAGAGGACAAAAATTAGTGAAATACAAAATAAAAAAATGTTTAACTGTAATTTAACACTTTGAAGTTAAATCGAAGAAATTTTTCTGGATTTTTGGGCATGATGAAAAAATTTTAAATCGACTAAATGAAGCGTAACCAAATAAAACAAGTAAAAATGAAATTTAATCAAAATTAGCTAAGGTAAAATTAAATTTTGCTGACATTCGCAGTATAATCAATTTTTTTATTATTTTAATCTGAATCACTCTTCAATTTTGATATGTTTTTATTCTTTAAGATGCTTAAAAGTAATTTAGTAAAGTTCAGAATTAACTGATCATTTAAGTCAAAAATGACAATACAAAAAAATACAAAAATACAATACAGACAATACAAAAACTAGAATAATCTAGGTGACAGGGTTCTGCCATAAATTGCCGCCTGCTTATGAATGATCAATTAGTGGATTTTGTAAACGAACCTGTTAAAATTTTAACTCAAAATGGTTTTTAATTTAAATCAAAATTTTTCTCGATTTTTTGACACCTAGTCTAGTTCTTTTTGATGATTGACAATTCATAAGCTGCTCATGCTGTAGCATTTTAGTCTTGTCGTTTTATCAACCGCCAACCAATCAGCTACAATTTGCGCCTAGGTGAATTGAATGGGACTGCGGCCAATTACAGCGCTCTGGCCGCTGAAATTGTTTCCGACATCCGCAATCTCTCTCTACAAATTAGGTATCCCTATTTCCCAATTTTTGCATTTTCCGATCCATCAATCAGGTTTTTCCAGCTCCCTCACGGCTCAGGAGCTTGCCCTGAAAGCGCCTCTGGAGCAGGCATCTGCAGCTTTGGCCCAGATTCGCTCAGAAGTCTATGCACTCACGCATTGCAGCGCCAACTATACTGGTCCAGTCCCCAGCCTCGGAATTGGGGTTTCGGAAAGAAACCTTCCTAGCTAATTTATCGATTTTTAATAAATTCCAGCCATCCAATGCACTGGATCCCAGCAAGCATGCCTGCTTCAACAAAAGCCAGGACATCTGCCACTTCCTGCCCTGCCTGGCCTCCGTCCTTGGATGCTCTGTTCCTTTTGTGGTTTTTTTGTCTGGTGCAAAAAAGGCCTTGCAACTTCTCTAGGCAGGCGGAGCCATAGGAAGGCTACAAGCCGGCTATTGTGAGAACGTGAACGCTGAATTCCCCAGCTACGTCAATGTCGGCAGCTTGAATGCTGCCGACTTTTTCTGCTGCCTGCAGGGATGCATTCAGGCACTGCTCAGGCATGCTTTATTTATTTATAACCTAATTTGAATCAGATGTCAAAATATGAAAAAATATATCAATGGCATAGAAACCTGCTAGCTCGAAAGAAATAGACAACTTGCTCTGATAGTTCAGGAAATATGCTCTGAATGGTGCTGCTGCCTCCTGTGCTGACCTCAGACCATGGTCCATTGGCAGAATGGACTGGGGAAAAACCACAGCTGAAAAGGTTTTCCCAAGTTTTTCTACCTAATATTTTTTTGGTCAAATTTTCCGTTATGGTTTTAATTTTTTAAAATTATCTACTTCCAGATCTGCTGGCGCAACTGTGGCTACTGCAGGGAGCCGACCTTTTGGGACTCTAACAACCGTCAACTCAGCCATCTATTGAACAGCTTAGGCTATGATTTAACCCCCACGGCTTGGGGCCTAGTTGATATGCACTGTTAGCTGGATGTGAATGAATAATTTCCACGACTCAGACGCATATAAGAGAGCGAAATAGCACTTATCAAAGGGAAAACACAATCATTAGGATGGTTATCACAAGCAGAAGACATTCGACCGGGAGCTTAGACCATCTTGTCCTGCAGATCAAAACTTATTCTTTTTGCTCTGATGAAAGAGGACAAAAGGACTGCCTTGCTCTTAGCAGAAGTGGCCTTGGACGCATTCGACTTCTTAGCCTTCGATAGGGCTTACCATTTCCTCCAGATCAGATTGCAAGCAAATGTGAACCAGTTTCCTGCGCTTCATGGCGGACTTGGCCTTGAGTTTGGTTTTAGGTTTGGCCTTGAGCTTGTTTTGAGCCTTGGCCTTCTTTGCAGCTGCTTTCTAAAAATCCAATTTTCTCAATTTTGCTTAATTTGATCATCTGAAACGAGAACCTTGGCTTTCAAGGCCTCAGCCTGCTCCTTTGCCTTGAGTGCAGCGGCGCTTCGGTAGCGGAGCAACTCGAGCACCTCCGTTTTGCCCTCAAGTCCAGCTCCAAACAATTTTCACAGAGGCTAAAAGTAGAAGCTATGAGAATGATTCTAGGACAACTCGGTACGGGGATAACTCGGTACTGAGGATAACTCGGTACTGAGGATAACTCGGTACGGGGATAACTCGGTACCAAGGACAACTCGGTACCAAATTATCTGCTGATAACAAAGTTTAACTTGGAGAAAAACTTTGTGAGATGGGTAGTTTAGAAGTGATAATATCAACCATAAACATAAATAAGCAAAAATGCAAAATTATTTTCTGCTGAATATTTTTAATTTCATTACTGTCTTCAGAATTTTGCATTCAAATATTTATTACAGCTTACCAGGAAACAATTTTTATGGTGCAAAATGCAGAATAAGTTTTAATCGAAATGAAACAAAATTTCGAAATGGGAACAATTGTAATTTAAGGATTAAGGAAAATTTTACAGCTTAAAGCACTGATGAGAATAGAAAAAGTATTTGCCTTCATCTTAAAACTAATTTTTTAAACCCCATATACGTAGAAATGAGTTGGTATTTGCTTAAAACAAAATGATCTTTTAGTTTGTGCATTTTTTTCCCCAAGTTAAGCCTTTTTATCAGCAGATAATTTGGTACCGAGTTGTCCTTGGTACCGAGTTATCCCCGTACCGAGTTATCCTCAGTACCGAGTTATCCTCAGTACCGAGTCATCCTTGTACCGAGTCATCCTCAGTACCGAGTTATCCCTGTACCGAGTTGTCCGTTTACCATGAGAATGGCCAACCTCAGCCTTCATCTTCTCCTTCCACTCCTCCAGTTGTCTGCGCATCTCCTGCGCCTGCTTCTGAAAGGGCTCCTTCTCCGCCTCGCTCAAGGCCTTCCAAGCCTGGCCCAGCTGTTTCATACGTTCCATAGACTCGGCCCTGCTCTGGATCTTCGGCCCTCCTTCCATGCGCTCCTTCATGTAGAGCCTGAAAGAGCACTTTCGAAGGCTCCGAAACAGACTAGCCCAAAGCAAGCAACATATAGGGCGACAGAGTCTTGGGCTGTCCGTACTCTGCGGCGGCCTTGGCCTGGGCAGCCCGGTGCTTGCGCTGGGCTCGGGCCGCCGCTGCCTCCTGCTTGGCTGCCGCTCTCTCGGCCAACTCAAACGGGTCCCACCCTTCCCTTCCTCGTCCCTTTCATTGTCGGATGGCCAGACAGACCTCAGTAGGCGTGAGGGCGGCCAGCTCCTGTCGATACTCCGCCATGGCCGCCGCTGCTGCTGCACTCAGCTCCTGCACAAGGAAGCATTTGAAAAGGCACCCATCAAAAGAAAGCAGGAAGGTGAGGGTCTGAGAGAACTATCGGTTGAAAGGTTGGAATAGAGGCAAGGAAGGGGGGGGGGGGGGGGTAAAGAGATGTAAAAGGGGGGTATGACAACCTGCTTCTGGACAGGATCCAGAGAGCGGAACTGTTGGTAGATGAGAGAGAAGCGGTCCTTCTTGCTGAGGCCCTTGAGGCTTTCCTCCCCGGCCTTGGTCTTCAGAAAGAGGCTGTAGACGGTGGGCGGGCGCTTTAAGGCTGGTCCCGGCACTGCAGCCCTCTGCTTCGTTCCGAACCACTGGCTGGCATTGCCGCTCAAATACCCAAACTAGCCATTAGCTCAGGAGCATTGATTGATTCTTTCTAGCCAACCTCACGCGAAGAAAGCCTAGTCGAGTGGCCAGTGAAGAGACGTTGCTGGCCACCTGCATCCTGGAATTCTGCCTTTGCTCGAAGTCTGGCAGGTGACTTGGGCTTTGGGAGTATACACCGAAGGAGGGAAGAAGTGCGCAGACACCTATTGAGATGCGGCTTTCAAATGCCTGCTGTGAGAGCATGGGCTGGGCGCCCGTTCGACCTTTCTTGCTTGTTTCCAGTGGCTGGTATGTTTGGATGGTTATTGGCGGATTCTTTGTTTTGCTTGGAGCGATCATTGATTGAAACACATTGCTTCAGAGCAGATTTGTTTAAAGCTGTGGACAGGGAAAGTAGGCAGCGTGTGAAGCAGTCTATCGATCACCGAACAGAGACTTGTCAATGGCGGCAGCTATCTTATCGCCTACCGACTCCTCTGCTTCCAGGAAACTACCTGGGAATCAATTGTGCATGAAATTTCATGAAGTTCATTTGTGCACGAATGAAAATGAGTACCTCCCATGCCTGCGGGGGCACTTGGCGCCGGTCTGCCCCTCATACCTCGACGAGCCATTATTGGGAACCCCTCCGGGCCCCCCAATCCCATCGGCATGGCTCAAATAGAGATAACTTTGTTTCAGCATTTTATGCCTTTGGTGATCAAAAATCGATAAGTTGAGGGTAAAAAAAGCCAAAATTGAGGTGGACTGGGAAAATGAAATAGACATGCTCACGTCGGAAAGGACGGCGCGTTTCCCCGACAGAGAATTGCGGGATTTCAGAGCCCCAGATGTCGCTGAACTGGCGAATCATCTCCCCCGTGCGCTCCTTGTTCACGTAGCCGAAGATGTACTGCACATCAGCCTAGCAACATTTCTACAATGCTGCAACAAATGCCAAATGTGGGGCCAGAAATTTGCCTCTTTGAGGTCGCCGAGCATTTCTCGAATATTTCGCTTCTGTGGGTCGCCGCCGTTGTGGTGTCCGGAGCCGCCATATTTCGTCCCATGCGCTGGGGAATCGGCGATATGGAACAGGATCCTCAAATTTTTCTCCACTATTCGCCCACCAATCACTCGATTCGAGCTGAGCAAACAGTCCTGCTCAAAATTTTCTAAGCATTACTTAAAGGCGACCAGTCCTGTGTCCGTTGTCTCTATGATTTTAAAAGCATATCACAACCTTTTGGCAGCAACTGGATCCCATTGACCACCCACTGCTTTCTCCAGACCACCGAAGACATCCTCCGGCCCATCACCTCCACCCGTCGCTGACACCTCCCCCATGAAATCCAGGAACTCCTGCAATCAGGCTGCCAATGTCTCCTTGGCTAGGCAGCAGAGAATGGAAGAAATTAGCAAAAATTGAAGTTTGGGAAGCAAAAGGTGTAAGAACCTGGATGCTTTCAGTTGGTGGAAGGATGTCAAACTCAGTGCGCTCCTCTTGCGGTGACACCTGAGTGTCGCTGGGGGAATCGCCGAATGGGTCCCGATAGCCGATGAAGCCGATCCGAAGCTCTGTCTCCTTCTTGTTCGCATTGCTCAAATCAGTTCCAGCTCAAATCAGGACTCTGCTGACGGTGGGGGTATTTTCAGGCGGAATATTACCTAAAGAGTAAGCTTAAGACGAAGCCTAAGCCTCAACCTAAGACTTTATCAAGGAGGAAGGTAAAACATTGGAATAGCCCGCAACCTCTTGGCCCTCAGTCTATCCACGATTATATTTTGTATTAGATTGTGTCCAATTGAGTGCTCACTTGACGATCTTTCGGATGGCCTCTTTGACACCCTGGATATAGGAGCTCATGGAGCCCGTCACATCGACCAAGAAGATGATGTCCGCCGATTACCCGCTCAGCTCGAACTTTGGGCCCTTCAACAAACTCTGGGCTCAACTACTTTCGTTCCTGTTGAGCCAATGGCCTAACCTCGGTGGTGGGTCGAGTCGGCCTCGTGGGAGGAGTGATGGGCGGTCGGATTCGGATATCCCTCCTCAGCTCCTTCACAGAGCCTGGAGGGGCAGCAAGAGCCCCACTCAAGGAGAGAAGCAGAAATGGAAGCATTGGTAGAGGATTTTAGGATAGGTGTTTGAGAGACAGCTTGAGCGAGCGCTATTTGTACTCCTGTCCTGGGTCGTAAGGGGTGAAACTAGTTTGGGCGGGCTCAAATACGATGAATTGCGCAGCCTTTCGCCAAAACATACATCACTTATCGGGTTCAAGTGACGTCAATCTGAGTGCATTGTTGCTTTCGATGGATTACGTATTTCAAATCCTGAATTTCTTGATCAACATTAGTGTCTGCAACCCACCTACATTTTATCTGATACCATCGGCAAGCCAAAAGGGGGTATCTTTTATCCAAACTGTCTCGAGTTAAAAGTTGAAAATATAAAAATATGATAGGTTTGTTCTATCATACTACGTAATAGTGTTTGTTCTTGGCTTTGAGCTTGTCTCCGCTCCATTCGCATGGCCCCACCCAATAAGCTGAACGCCTATCAGTCAGTAAGCTTGTCTTTGTGTTGACACCGGATTTTGTGCAAATTTACTGCTCTGATCTTTTCTCCATCAGCAACTTTTAACAGTTTTTGTTCGTAATGTGCATAAATCTTGTTTTTCCAGTCATTCTTTAAGCTCCAACTACTTAAGGAACATGGACAACTTGTGTTTTAGAGGCTTTCTTTCTCAAAGAAGATTGCAATGTGGGAGTTGGACCAATGCTTAATTACATAACTAAAACAAGAATTGGTCGGAGGTCACTCAGTTTTAAAAGGCTTTTGGTCGCTAGACGCTGGGTCAACGACCAAGGGTTTTCGAATAATTGAGGGTTGAATCGGTGCGAATCCGGGATCCTGCAAATTGTTTGATTTGTTTGACTTTCACCAGAAAGATTGAGGCAACTGGTAGCCATTTTGGAAAGTATCTGTCCTTAGCCAAGCTCTCGTCCAGGAGTCTGCAAATCTTGTGATGATTCTATGGCAATTCCTTACCCAAGACAATTTTTTTACGATTCCCCCTCATCTATTCTCTCCCAACAATTACTCTTTGTTAATTTTGTCACAGGGTTTCTGAGAAAAGTGCCTAGGAAAACATGTCAGCTCGCGATAGTGTATCTCTGCAACACTTTATTTCCCAAAAAATGGCAGTTCATCATGCAGCGATTCATTTTGGGATGGTTCACCTCTAAGACAATTCATCTCTACAACGGTTTATCTCCACAGAGTTTACAAACTTACAAAAATGAATTCCGCCGAAAATGAATTCCTCCTTACGAAAAAGGAGCATCTGATACAACTGCTGATTTAACCTTCTTTTTGATTTAAGAGGCGGTTTTTGAAAGGAGCACGAATGGGAGACCCATGGTTTTTTGACCCCCCTTTTTTATGATGGGAATCAAAAGTACAATATATGGGAAGTAAAATTCATAAATACACTTGGGGTCGAAACTCAATATCCAGGTCAGGACAGCTCTGCCAAGTTAGAGGTCTAAAAATTGGAGTTTTTGGCGATTTTTCTCATAAAACTGAAATTTCAGACTCATTTATTTCCCAAAAGTTCTCAAGTTGGGTATGGATCGATTTGCCTACATTAGCTGCACACACCTGTGCCAATAGTTTTTAGATTTTTTACCTAAAATTATCATATTTCATCTAAAAACCTAATCAATGCCATAAAATGAAAATTTGACAATTCACGGAAAAGTGAATTTTTCTCAAAATTTTTGGTTTAAAATCTGGTTTTTGACTTCGCCATCATATTTCTCGCAAAATTTTGGTCCAGAAAATGTGTTCAAACTAGCCATTTAGGGGTGAGCCAAAAGAGATATAGAGCCAAACATAACGAGAACCAGAAATATGCCCTATGTTATAGCATAGGGCAATTTAGCTGATGTAAAATTTTGATGCTAAAAAACTTCCTACTCTTCAGGAAGACAATACTGCTCCATTTCCTTTTGTAAGCTTTTCACCGTAAGCCTTAGGCAGGTATTTAGCAAAAAAAATTTCTGGGTTTAAGTTTATATACATGAAAAATCATTCATAGTATGCGGACAGGTCGAGAATTCGCCCTATGTTATAACATGGAGCAAAATGGACCAAAAAATTTTTGGTCCCGAATTTTGATTTCAATGGCCTAAATCGATGCTCTGGCCTCAAATACACCCAAATATATCTATTTTATGCCCAATTTCGAAATATTTTTAAATCTGATTACTTCGAGATTTTTGTCATTTGAGCCCAATTTGAACGAAATAGTTGAAAGGCATAAATTTCACCCAACATTCAAATTGGGCATTACAATGATACAATTGGGTGTATTTGAGGCCAGAGCATCGATTTAGGCCATTGAAATCAAAATTCGGGACCAAAAATTTTTTGGTCAATTTTGCTCCATGTTATAACATAGGGCGAATTCTCGACCTGTCCGCATACTATGAATGATTTTTCATGTATATAAACATAAACCCAGAAATTATTTTTGCTAAATACCTGCCTAAGGCTTACGTTGAAAAGCTTACAAAAGGAAATGGAGCAGTATTGTCTTCCTGAAGAGTAGGAAGTTTTTTAGCATCAAAATTTTACATCAGCTAAATTGCCCTATGCTATAACATAGGGCATATTTCTGGTTCTCGTTATGTTTGGCTCTATTCTCTTTTGGCTCACCCCTAAATGGCTAGTTTGAACACATTTTCTGGACCAAAATTTTGCGAGAATATGATGGCGAAGTCAAAAACCAGTTTTTAAACCAAAAATTTTGAAAAAATTCACTTTTTCCGTGAATTGTCAAATTTTCATTTTATGGCATTGATTAGGTTTTTAGATGAAATATGATAATTTTAGGTAAAAAATCTAAAAACTATTGGCACAGGTGTGTGCAGCTAATGTAGGCAAATCGATCCATACCCAACTTGAGAACTTTTGGGAAATAAATGAGTCTGAAATTTCAGTTTTATGAGAAAAATCGCCAAAAACTCCAATTTTTAGACCTCTAACTTGGCAGAGCTGTCCTGACCTGGATATTGAGTTTCGACCCCAAGTGTATTTATGAATTTTACTTCCTATATATTGTACTTTTGATTCCCATCATAAAAAAGGGGGGTCAAAAAACCATGGGTCTCGGCCCTTGGGCCATTCGTGCTTTTCTCACAAAACGCCTCTTAATTTGGCTCTTTTTATGCTTAATAATACTTGGTGGCACCTTTTTCCGGTTGCACTTCCTTCCGGTGGCACTTTTCTCTTGATCGCACTCTCCTAAATGACACATTTCTTTGCGGCAACTTTCTCCTAGACTTTGTTTTCAGAATGCCCGCTGTTGAAGGGAACAGGCAGGAGGGAATGGACGGGGGACTATTCGCCAAAAGCAGACTAACTTGCGAAGTAGTCTCCGCAACGATTCAGCCTCCGCTGCCGGGCCCGCAGGCCTCGGAGAAACTGCGTCCAATATACGTCAAAGGAACTCAAAAAGCAGCTCTTTGCAAAGGCCTATACCAGATTCGATCTTGATTGGCCTGTCCTTCTTTTCGCCCTTGACATGGTCCAAGGCTGAGAGGAGGAGAAACCAGCAGAGCATGCCTTTGCTTTTTGCGAGGCCTAGGCTTCCCTTTTCCTCTTGCAAACTGGTAGCCAGTGTGTTCAGGCAGTCTTTCGGCATCAGCAAAGTGCAGCTGCTTGCATATGCGCATGGATTTGATGGCACCCATCAGTTTTCTGCTTTACAAAGAGCTTGCCGCCATATCTGTTTCTATCGGCTTGAGTGACATTGCTGCTATCCCGGTATGGAGATGCATCGTGGTTAGATACAGGTAGAGGTGATCAATACAGGTAGAGGTGGCAATGTGAATTTTATGTTTTCAAAAGTTCAAAAGTAATTTCGAAGTAAAAATTTTATTTGCGCCAGATGAGACCCATTTTTTCTAAAATTTCAGGTAAATTTACCTATGTGCACCATTCTATTACTATGAAAACATTGGACAATCAGAGATATTTGAGTTTGCACTTCAGAGAGAAGGTAGTTGGAAAAAGGCCGCTCACCGAAATTGCCTTGTTTTTTCTCAAATAGCCTGGATCTCTTGTTTCAGATGAAGCAGCGTAAATCGAAAATTGTTTTGAATAATGTACCAAAACCTGTTTTTTGGAAAATTTTCAATGGGCGCGATGTTCTCAATGGGTTGTACGAACTTTCGTACCCGGGAACTTTCGTACCCGAACTTTCGTACCCGAACTTTCGTACCCCGAACTTTCGTACCCAGAACTTTTCGTACCCGAACTTTCGTACCCGATCATTTGTTATTTAAAATCTGTCAATAAACTTGTGTCCA
>JASANA010011974.1:0-16000 GCA_030248095.1 Ptycholaimellus sp. GST1_10 | reverse complement strand
GAAAGCCTGCTGGTCTGCTAGGTGCGAGAGGGCCAGCATTCTCGTGTTCGCCGTGCTGACGACGCCGCCGAGCCCAGTCCAGATGTCCGCCCGTCTGCGCCCTGCACATGGAGCAGGTCCAGCATTTGCTCTAAGTCTCAGCGGTGCAGGGAATGAAAGAGGGGTTGAGGTGGAAGCAGTGTTCGACATGGGCTCCTTCACATAAGCCACAGGGAGAGGTCCCATTGAGGGAATGGCTCTGGCTCCCCATCTCCCCCGATCGAGTCCGCAACCGCAGGGCCAGGCCAGTGCCAGACCCCACTCCCTGCTCTCAGGTTGGCACCAGCAGAAAAGCCCTCCATGACCAAAATGTTTGTCCAAATAAAGTCACCAGCAATTGGCTCACATATTTTTATCGATAATTCAGGGAGTAGTTGATTCGCTCACCCATTGCTCACCCACTCCCTGTGTTGCAGCCATGATGTGGTAGAGAAATTCATCCACAAGCCCTGACTGCGCCCACGGCCCCCAACTACTTCCAACAGCCCCTCCTCATCGACAACCCCATGGGGTTTTTGTAATCATTTCAGGAAGAGAATGTGAAGGAAATTTGGAGTTGCAGAGCGAGACTGAGCGCAAATACCAGTGCACTCGGGCGTGACGGCGGTCGACTGGTCAGCGCTACGACGTCTTCTTCTGTCGGCACCTCCGATGGAAGGATCATGAAGTTTCCCAGTCACTTCTTTCATACCGATCACCTTGGTCAATCGGCCAGGCCTGGTTCAAGTTTGACTTCACTTGAGGAGAGAATTTGGACCGATAACTCAAAATGAATTTGAAATTTTGGCTTGCTCCTCCCTCAGACCCAAGAATGTCATTGACCAAGAAGAGAAAAACATCCCTTTTCTAAGGCTGTTCCAGTCGGCGGCGGGAAGTCGGTGGTGATTTCCGAGTCGATGTCGGTGGCTCTGGGCGCCCATCCAGAACCTCCTGGTCTACCAGGAGGCGGGGCAGAGCAGCCTGGTCGTCGTCACGGACTCCACTCTACGCTCCCTCTCCCCTCACCACTGCGCCCGCCAACGTTCCTGCTCCTCCTGCCTCCACCTCCAGGACCCCTACTGCGCCTGGGACCTCTCCTCCGCCCTCTGCGTTGGCAGCAGCAATGGGTTTGCCTATTCTCTTGCTCATATTTGGCCGCCACACACCTGCACCTTCTTTTTTGTCCAGCCAACTCAAGCTTACTTGATTTCATGCTAAATTTCTCAAAGCCCCAAGCCAAAAGCCGAAATGCAATTTGGGATTTGGGTGACCCTGTATCAACTAAACGAACTTGCTCTCAAAATCGCAGGAGGAAGAAGGAAGGATAAAGTGACAAGCTGTGGTTTGAGAAGGTCTTCAGTGAGCCGTCAGGAAGGTGTATGAATTCGAGGGTGTGGGCGAAGGGGGACTACGTGCAGTCGGTGCTGACAGGGCGAAGCCAAGCAGTGCCCGGAGGGCATCGTGGATCCCGAGTTCTACGCCGTCAATCGTAGATCACCTTACCCCCAACCACTTCGACCCATCGCCAATTGCTGTCCTTTGCTTCCGGAGCCAGCAGAGATGGCCACACAGGGCGGCCTCTACTCGGCAGCCTCCATGAGCATCGCCGTCGTGGCCACACTCGCCCTATCACTGAGCATCGGTTCGCTTCTCTTCCTCCTATTTATTTTTTTCGGAAATTTTGAGACACAAGTCTGTCAATGGCTTTGAAGTCTGGTAAACATTGGACCTTGAAAGTAAACATAACGCTCAGCCTGATAAGACAAAACCATCAGGTTTGGTTTTGATTGAATAAACTAATGTAGAAGCCGAAACATCAGGCCAACAAGTTGCCTCCCAATTCCTTTCCCAATTCCAGGCTTCCTACTGGGCCTCCGCTTCCAAAGCCTGCGCGCCCTCTACGACTCCGGCGGCAGCTCCTCCACCTCCTCCGCCTCCGACTACGACTCACACGGCCTCGGCCTCTCCCGCCTCACCCGCCACTGACGCCGCCGCCAAGGCCGCCCGCCTCTCCGACCCACTCTACCCCGACAAGCCCCCTCCACCCCTCCTCCACCACCAGGAGCCCCTCATGGCCCGCTCCCTCGTCGACCAGGTCCTCGGCGCCGAGCTCCAGCGCCACGCCTCCTCCTCAGGGAGCCCCCCTACGCCCAGCTCCATCAACGCCCGCTTCTGCGGCGGCGGGACTCTGGGCCGGCCCTCTGCCCTCTCTCTACCACCTCCGCTCATCCCGCCCTCGCCCCGGCAGGCTACAGGACTAGTCTGGCCGGCTCCCTGCACCACGCGGCGGGCAGTCAAGGCACCCTGCCCAGGGACTACAGGGCCAAGAAGGTCTATGTATGACCCAGTCCTTCTTCTCCCATCCCCATGGACCCTTCTGCTCTTCTTTCAATAATGCCCCGCCCTGCTCAAGCTGATCTCTGGGCCTGAATGCTTTCGCTGTCCAATGATTCAGACGATAGTCAAGAGAACTTGCGCTGCCAACGGGCTGAAAGTGCTTAGCCTGACCAGTGAGGAAGCAGGTTCTGTTGCCATTTTGGATTCGTTGAGAAAGCTGGCGGGTATTCTGGCCATCCTTTTTCTGCTTCTGCCTATCAAAAACTGTGATACATTCCAGTCCAGTGTACAAAAGAGCGATCCGCAATTTGTTTCTCGCATTGTTGTGTTTGTATCAATCTTTTGGCGCATTTCTTTGTTGGCTTTCAAATCTGTGGATATTTGCTCTTGCAGTGTATGCGACCTATCATAAGCTACCTTCTTCATATACATCCTTTGAACGTCGTTGATTGATTTTAGACTTTTCCACAAGCACGCTGAGAAAACAAGTTCAGTCCGTTTGAAGGAAACGCAATCTGCAAGAGCGTGACAATGAATGTGTCAAAACGGCAAACAACATAAAAAGAGACAAGAAATTTATTAATGCTCAGTATTTTGAAAATTGATTACTTGCCTTGCTCAGCGGTGTTTCAAAGTATTTAAGTGAATTAATTTATTCACAAGATATGTAATGATAACGAATGAGATACGCCTGTGGTACTTCTTTCAATCTCACATACTAAGTCCAAATTTCTGACAATTTTACAAACTTTCCGCTATGCCAGGGTTTCACGACACTAGTCTTTATCCATTTGTCTACAACTCTAAACTCCTACTGCAGAGATCATCCCTCCAAGCTGACGGCCGTCAAACGCCCGGCCAGGTGTGGATGCAGCGTGAGTGGAGTAGGAAAACCAGCAGGCTTGCCTGCACGCGCCACCCTCTGGTGAGTACTTTCCAGCGGTAGGGCAGCTTTCCCTCCTCCCAACTTCGCCTCCTCCCCCTGCCTCTCTAGTTTCACAGTTCACTCTCGCATAGTTTCAAGAAAACGTTTCTCCAGTTCCTAGGCTTCCGCCTTCTCCCTCGCGCTCTAGCGCCTTCGGCCCAGTTTCATGGCCCTCTCTCTTTTCACCCACTCGTTCGCGGTGATCTGACTCGTTTCTGCTTTACCTTTGGGTATACTGGCATTTCTTTGTCTTTGCGTCTGAGTTCTCTTGTTTTTCACTCAGCTACGCCATGTCTTGCTCTTCAATTTCGTTGTTTTTCTCTATCACTTGTGGCGTCTAGGCCACCCGGGGGAGATTGCTGCCGCAGCATTGACTTGGTTGAATGTTTTTGGGTCCCGTACTGCTGACTCTCGGCTGTCGCCAACCCCGATTTCATTATGAGATAAAACGAAGAAGCACCACTTTCGAGGTTTTTTGATCATAAATCGAGAACCAAGCAAAATGGTGCCGATCGCAAAAAACGTCCCGAGCCACCACCCAGACGGACCTTCATGCAAAAAATCAGCCAATTTCGTTGAAAAACCGAGGAGTACGGGCTCCGGAATCACAACCTCATAAATATATATATATAAAAATATATGCGGACAGACGGACGAAAAATGGGGTAACTGTATAAGCGGGCCTTGGCCGCCCGCCGCTCTGGGCAGGGCGCCAGAGCTCCTCCGGCCTCCGGGCATGGGTGCTACAGCCCCTACGCTTCGCCTAGCATGCTTCGCATGCTAGGCTACGCTCCGGGGCCTCCGCACCCATGCCCTCCGGCCTCCGGAGCTCTGACTGCCCTGCCCTCCGCGGCAGGCGGCCTGCGGCCGCGCAAAAATCAAAATCATTTTAGTGTACTACAACCGCATTTAGATGGCAGATAGCAAATGAAAATGGGCAAATATTTGGTAGGGACTCATATTTTTGAGTAATGCAAAAAAGGCCTGCTTGTTTGGAATATAGGGGTAAAAACGCTTTGTCCTCATATTGAAAACTCATCCAAGCTGACGCTTGCCAAAGGTTCCTGAAAAGAATTCCAATGTTCTGCAAAAAGCTGGCTAATTGCTGCTAGAAAATGGTAGGATGGCCCTCATCCATGCAGGCATTGCCGTTTTTGGTAGAAATCGATTTCGCCGCGCTGTGGAGACGAAGTGTTACAGGTCAGCTTATACAGGACATTATTTTGATTCAATTAATGATGAACAATAGTGGCATATGTAGGAGGGAGTAAAACGGAGGCTTCAATAAGATTGGCGCCAATACAGATTCGATAGCAATACACCGCGTGATTGGCCATATCAAAGCTAAAGTGTGCATGTTTTTGGAGGGCATAACACAGCCGAACCCATAACCAAACTTTTTCAGCCCACAATGCTTAGCTCACGCTCGCCATTTTGCTCATCGCTGTTTTGGCCACTGGAAGCTCTAAAAAGCCAGAACATGGCGTAACGCTTTCGCTTCCCCAAACAAAATCATTGCCATGCTGATGGCTGAAGAGTGGTGAAAATCTAAAGTGGCTCGACAACAGGCAGGCGAAGTGTAGTGAAGGCAAGCGAAGAGGGCAGGACGACAAGATCAGGCGTTTGGAAAAGTGGGAGGAAGAAAGTGTCCTGCCAAAGCCAGTGTTTGAAAGAGTTCGGCCCCTTCAACCTCATGTATCTTGAGAGCTGCGAGCTAGTCTGCTGTACCCACGCGGCAATTGATCCTGATATCTACGCCTTTCAATGTCCTTAATATATGATGAAATATATGATAAATGAGATAATTTCAGTCAGCAGTCAGTAATGACTAACAAATATGCACAAGCTGCTACTGCTCTTCAACCATCCAGCAATTTTCAAACTGTTTGAAAACATTCATTGTTCAATTCAACCAAAATATTCGACACCTCCATTTGCATTCGAGCAGTAAACAAAGCTGAGCCCAAATGAAAGGAGAGATTGATGGCAATAGCTTGAGGCATGTTATCCTTTTCTGGCTCTTCCCCACCTCTACCAAACCGTCGGCGGAAGCTTCCTGGAACAGGAAATGGCAGCAGATCCTCAGATGGCATCCGAAACTATCCCATTCTCTCTTATCGAATAGATGCCAGGGCAAACACTGCCTCGAGGAGAACAGCCCTCTAGAGAACATCTCAGGAGCTAGATAGCTCCTATTCCTTTTTACAGTCAATGGCGTGGTTTATCTCAATGGCGTGGTTGCAGAGGAATGTAATTCAGGTGGTCCCTCTCAAAAGGCAGAGAAACGATCAGCCGCTCTGAGCTTGTCCAGCAGAATCCCCTCCGGCACATCCTCTGCTTTTTTACTGGCTGTCCTTAAAATCCTATTGTCACCTTCAACTCAGGCCAGGAATGGGTGCCAACTCCATGGATTAATCCGAACCGGGCTTCCATCGGCATTCAGAGCTTGTGTGAAGGCACGCGGCGAAGCAGGAGTCCAAGGAGCCAGCTAACTTCCTGCACTGTCAAAGTTGAATGAAGTGGTCAGGGAAAGAAAGAAATGGCTCCCTTAGAGATAGCTGGCAGTGATAGCCGCCCCTCTTGAACCGGGCTTCCATCGGCATTCAGAGCTTGTGTGAAGGCACGCGGCGAAGCAGGAGTCCAAGGAGCCAGCTAACTTCCTGCACTGTCAAAGTTGAATGAAGTGGTCAGGGAAAGAAAGAAATGGCTCCCTTAGAGATAGCTGGCAGTGATAGCCGCCCCTCTTGAACCGGGCTTCCATCGGCATTCAGAGCTTGTGTGAAGGCACGCGGCGAAGCAGGAGTCCAAGGAGCCAGCTAACTTCCTGCACTGTCAAAGTTGAATGAAGTGGTCAGGGAAAGAAAGAAATGGCTCCCTTAGAGATAGCTGGCAGTGATAGCCGCCCCTCTTGAACCGGGCTTCCATCGGCATTCAGAGCTTGTGTGAAGGCACGCGGCGAAGCAGGAGTCCAAGGAGCCAGCTAACTTCCTGCACTGTCAAAGTTGAATGAAGTGGTCAGGGAAAGAAAGAAATGGCTCCCTTAGAGATAGCTGGCAGTGATAGCCGCCCCTCTTGAACCGGGCTTCCATCGGCATTCAGAGCTTGTGTGAAGGCACGCGGCGAAGCAGGAGTCCAAGGAGCCAGCTAACTTCCTGCACTGTCAAAGTTGAATGAAGTGGTCAGGGAAAGAAAGAAATGGCTCCCTTAGAGATAGCTGGCAGTGATAGCCGCCCCTCGTGAACCGGGCTTTCATCGGCATTCAGAGCTTGTGTGAAGGCACGCGGCGAAGCAGGAGTCCAAGGAGCCAGCTAACTTCCTGCACTGTCAAAGTTGAATGAAGTGGTCAGGGAAAGAAAGAAATGGCTCCCTTAGAGATAGCTGGCAGTGATAGCCGCCCCTCTTGAACCGGGCTTCCATCGGCATTCAGAGCTTGTGTGAAGGCACGCGGCGAAGCAGGAGTCCAAGGAGCCAGCTAACTTCCTGCACTGTCAAAGTTGAATGAAGTGGTCAGGGAAAGAAAGAAATGGCTCCCTTAGAGATAGCTGGCAGTGATAGCCGCCCCTCTTGAACCGGGCTTCCATCGGCATTCAGAGCTTGTGTGAAGGCACGCGGCGAAGCAGGAGTCCAAGGAGCCAGCTAACTTCCTGCACTGTCAAAGTTGAATGAAGTGGTCAGGGAAAGAAAGAAATGGCTCCCTTAGAGATAGCTGGCAGTGATAGCCGCCCCTCTTGAACCGGGCTTCCATCGGCATTCAGAGCTTGTGTGAAGGCACGCGGCGAAGCAGGAGTCCAAGGAGCCAGCTAACTTCCTGCACTGTCAAAGTTGAATGAAGTGGTCAGGGAAAGAAAGAAATGGCTCCCTTAGAGATAGCTGGCAGTGATAGCCGCCCCTCTTGAACCGGGCTTCCATCGGCATTCAGAGCTTGTGTGAAGGCACGCGGCGAAGCAGGAGTCCAAGGAGCCAGCTAACTTCCTGCACTGTCAAAGTTGAATGAAGTGGTCAGGGAAAGAAAGAAATGGCTCCCTTAGAGATAGCTGGCAGTGATAGCCGCCCCTCTTGAACCGGGCTTCCATCGGCATTCAGAGCTTGTGTGAAGGCACGCGGCGAAGCAGGAGTCCAAGGAGCCAGCTAACTTCCTGCACTGTCAAAGTTGAATGAAGTGGTCAGGGAAAGAAAGAAATGGCTCCCTTAGAGATAGCTGGCAGTGATAGCCGCCCCTCTTGGCTAGGCTCTAATGATTCTCATTCCCACAGGCCAGGCGGCAGTCATTTCGACTTCAACAACAGGCACGTGGGCGTTTTTATGTCACGCACGGGGAGTCGGCCCCTTGTTATCATGTCCAATGCGTCCCAAGACACAAAGCAGGATACCGAACTGAAATTAATTGATCTATGCTCAAGCAGGATATCATATGACTGGTGCACCCATGCACGATTAGTCATCCGGGGGCACCTGCGAAATTGAGCGAGCAGGTAATGCGTGTTTTGCGGGGCCAGTGTTAGTATCTTTATACAATATGTTCAGGTATTGTCCGTCAAATTTTGAAATAGAAATTACTTGCTAAAAGTGATTATATTCTAGCTTTTGAAACATAAAATAGCTATAGACGTTTTGGCCAGACCATGCCTTTAAAGCCAAAACTGTGCGCAGACCCTTTCAGATAAGAGAAGAATGATAAGGCCAAGTGTCTGCTGATGTACCCGGGCAAAAAACTAAGCAGCAGCCAGTTCAAGGAACAACCTATCCACTTCTCAACGAACAAACAGTCCCCGTCTCATTCCCTTCCATTTGAAAATGTCCAAGGCAAGTCTGGCCGTGCGTCAGCAAATTCGCGGAGGCCAGCTGAAATGCACCACTGCGGGCCTGGCCCCAGGATTTGTGCAGGCCAATATTCTGTCCATTCCTGAAAGTGAAGCGGCTCACTTCCTCCGCTTCTGTCAGCTCAACCCCAAGCCTTGCCCTCTCTTGGCCATCACCGAGCCTGGCTCGCCTTTTGTTCCAGGCATGGTTTTCAGTTATATATTTCCCCTACATTAAAACATGTCATGGTGATACTGTTTGCCGATACAGCTGCTCATGGTATTGCTGTTGTTCTTTGTCCCAATCAAAATTAACATATTTTACTTCAAATGTCAGCTTTCAGAGCTGGGCAAAGATCTGGACCTGCGCACGGACATTGGACGCTACCGTCAGTGGGAGGACGGGGAATTAGTTCGGGAGCTGGATGAGGTTGGGGGGATCTGGCGCGAGGATCTGGTGACCTTCGTGCTGGGCTGCTCCTTCTCCTTCGAGGGGGCGCTGCTGGATGCGGGTCTGGAGCTGCGCCACGTGAGCCAGGGCAGCGTCGTCCCCATGTACCGCACCAACATCCAGTGCACCCCCGCCGGGCCCTTCCACGGTCCCATGGTCGTCTCCATGCGCCCCTTCAAGCCCGCCCAGGCCATTCGCGCTATTCAAGTACGCCAGTTCATATTTCATGCTTCGTCATCCATGCCAATTAGGATTTCTCTTTCGCTCTCTATCCTCCAGATGGGACGGAATGAGTGGGGTCCAAAGGCCTCTTTAGCTTCTCATTCCGTCCCATCTGGAGGAAAAGAGAGGGTGAAGAATAGTGCCGACTGAAGATCACAAGTCGCTTCCCGTCCGTGCACGGAGCACCGGTGCACATCGGACTGCCAGAGGCCATCGGGATCAGGGATCTGACGAAGCCGGACTTCGGGGAGCCTGTCTCGATTGGCAAGGATGAGCTGCCAGTGTTCTGGGCCTGTGGCGTAACGCTGCAGGTGATTCTGGCCGCCGCCAAGCTCCCCTTTGCCATCAGCCATGCCCCTGGCTTCATGCTCGTCACTGATGTGCCCAATGCTACTCTTGCTGTCTTTTAGCTTTGAGGGACGATCTCTGCAGTAGGAGTTTAGAGTTGAAGACAAATGGATAAAGACTAGTGTCGTGAAACCCTGGCATAGCGGAAAGTTTGAGAAAAATTGTCAGAAATTTGGACTTAGCACTGCTAGATCGAAAGAAATACCACAGGCGTATCTCATTCGTTATTGATTACATATCTTGTGAATAAATTAATTCACTTAAATACTTTGTAAACATCGTCAAAGTAAAGGGCAAGTAATCAATTTTCAAAATACTGAGCATTAATAAATTTCTTGTCTCCTTTTTTATGTTCGTTTGTCGTTTTGACACATTCATTGTCACGCTCTTGCAGATTGCGTTTCCTTCAAACGGACTGAACTTGTTTTTCTAGCGTGCTTGTGGAAAAGTCTAAAATCAATCAACGACGTTCAAAGGATGTATATGAAGAAGGTAGCTTATGATAGGTCGCATATATGCAAAGAGCAAAGATCCAGGATATCGTAAAGCCAAGAAGAAATGCGCCAAAAGATTGATACAAACACAACAATGCGAGAAACAAATTGCGGATCGCTCTTTTGTACACTGGACTGGGAATGTATCACAGTTTTTGATGGCGGAAGCAGAAAAGGGATGGCCAGAATCTCCGCCAGCTTTCTCAACGAATCCCAAATGGCAACAGAACCTGCTTCCTCACTGGTCAGGCTAAGCACTTTCAGCCCGTTGGCAGCGCAAGTTCTCACTATCGTCTCAATCATGGACAGCGAAGACATTCAGGCCCAGAGATCAGCTTGAGCAGGGCGGGGCATTATTGAAAGAAGAGCAGAAGGGTCCATGGGAGGAAGAAGGACTGGGTCATACATAGACCTTCTTGGCCCTGTAGTCCCTGGGCAGGGTGCCTTGACTGCCCGCCGCGTGGTGCAGGGAGCCGGCCAGACTAGTCCTGTAGCCTGCCGGGGCGAGGGCGGGATGAGCGGAGGTGGTGAGGAGGGCAGAGGGCCGGCCCAGAGTCCCGCCGCCGCAGAAGCGGGCGTTGATGGAGCTGGCGTAGGGGGGCTCCCTGAGGGAGGCGTGGCGCTGGAGCTCGGCGCCGAGGACCTCGTCGACGAGGGAGCGGGCCATGAGGGGCTCCTGGTGGTGGAGGAGGGGTGGAGGGGGCTTGTCGGGGTAGAGTGGGTCGGAGAGGCGGGCGGCCTTGGCGGCGGCGTCGTGGCGGGTGAGGCGGGAGAGGCCGAGGCCGTGTGAGTCGTAGTCGGAGGCGGAGGAGGTGGAGGAGCTGCCGCCGGAGTCGTAGAGGGCGCGCAGGCTTTGGAAGCGGAGGCCCAGTAGGAAGCCTGGAATTGGGAAAGGAATTGGGAGGCAACTTGTTGGCCTGATGTTTCGGCTTCTACATTAGTTTATTCAATCAAAACCAAACCTGATGGTTTTGTCTTATCAGGCTGAGCGTTATGTTTACTTTCAAGGTCCAATGTTTACCAGACTTCAAAGCCATTGACAGACTTGTGTCTCAAAATTTCCGAAAAATAAATAGGAGGAAGAGAAGCGAACCGATGCTCAGTGATAGGGCGAGTGTGGCCACGACGGCGATGCTCATGGAGGCTGCCGAGTAGAGGCCGCCCTGTGTGGCCATCTCTGCTGGCTCTGCAAGCAAAGGACAGCAATTGGCGATGGGTCAAGTGGTTGGGGTAAGGTGATCTACGATTGACGGCGTAGAACTCGGGATCCACGATGCCCTCCGGGCAGTGCTCGCTGCGCCCTGTCAGCACCGACTGCACGTAGTCCCCTTTCGCCCACACCCTCAAATTGATGCACCTTCCTCACGGCTCACTAAAAAGCGTCTCAAACCACAGCTTGTCACTTTATCCTTCCTTCTTTCTCCTGCGATTTTTCAAGCAAATTCGTTTAGTTGATACAGGGTCACCCAAATCCCAAATTGCATTTCGGCTTTTGGCTTGGGGCTTGAGAAATTTCATGAAATCAAGTAAGCTAGAGTTGGCTGGACAAAAAAGAAGGTGCAGGTGTGTGGCCGAAATATGAGCAAGAGAATAGGCAAACCCATTGCTGCTGCCAACGCAGAGGGCGGAGGAGAGGTCCCAGGCGCAGTAGGGGTCCTGAAGGTGGAGGCAGGAGGAGCAGGAACGTTGGCGGGCGCAGTGGTGGAGGGGGAGGGAGCGTAGAGTGGAGTCCGTGACGACGACCAGGCTGCTCTGCCCCGCCTCCTGGTAGACCAGGAGGTTCTGGATGGGCGCCAGAGCCACCGACATCGACTCGATCACCACCGACTTCCCGCCGCCCACTCGAACAGCCTTAGAAAGGGATGGCTTGCTTTTTCTGGTCAATGACATTCTTGGGTCTGAGGGAGGAGCAAGCCAAAATTTCAAATTCATTTAGTTACTGGTCCAAATTCTCTCCTCAAGTGAATGACTTGAACCAGCCTGGCCGATTGACAAGGTGATCGGTATGAAAGAAGTGAATGGGGGTACCTTCATGATCCTTCCATCGGAGGTGCCGACAAAGAGAACGTCGTAGCGCTGACCATTCACCGCCGTCACGCCCGAGTGCACTGCTATTTGCGTCAGTCTCGCTCTGCAACTCCAAATTTCCTTCACATTCTCTTCCTGAAATGATTACAAAAACCCCATGGAGTTGTCGATGAGGAGGGGCTGTTGGAAGTAGTTGGGCACCGTGGGCGCCATCAGGGAGTTTTTGTGGATGAAGTTCACCACATCATGGCTGCAACACAGGGAGTGGGTGAGCAATGGGTGAGCGAATCAACTACTCCCTGAATTATCGATAAAAATATGTGAGCCAATTGCTGGTGACTTTATTTGGACAAACATTTTGGTCATGGAGGGTTTTTGTGCTGGTGCCAACCTGAGAGCAGGGGAGTGGGGACTGCACTGGCCTGGCCGCGGTTTGGGGACTCGATCGGGGGAGATGGGGAGCCAGAGCGATTCCAATGGGACCTCCTGCGCCATGAAGGAGCCCATGTCGAACACTGCTTCCACCTCAACCCCTTCTTTCATTCCCTGCACCGCTGAGACTTAGAGCAAATGCTGGACCTGCTCCATGCGGAAGGCGCAGACGGCGGACATCTGGACTGGGCTCGGCGGCGTCGTCAGCACGGCGTACACCAGACGCTCGCCTTTCTCACCTACAGACCAGCAGGCTTTCGCTCGTGTTTTCATAATTTTTTTAATTTTAACAAATAGACTAAGACAATGTTAGTTTACAATAATTTTCGGCAAAATGTTCACTTGGACAAAAGGACATGGGACCAAAGTCAATAATGCTAGTAAAAAATATACAAAAATGAAAACTAGAGCCACAAACCATCTGACAGTGAAAAGGCAAATGTAAGCCGCGAACCGATGACAACAGAGGAGGTGGCCTGTAGCCTATTGAAGTAGAAGGGCGCCGAGGCGGTGGGCAGGCTGCAGTTGAGGCGAGCCTTGAGAAAGGAGGTCCAGCCTCCGGCCCAGGCCTCGTGTGCCGGCGGCCCTCCGGCATCCGCCTGGCAGACGCGGGCCACACGGGCGTAGACCTCCTGCTCCCCACCGTTCACCGACTCAACGCCCAGCTCCCGCAGCCAGAAGTACACGTAGCCGCCCTCCGCGAAGGACGACACAAAGTCCGGCCCTGCAGGATCGAAATTCTTAGATTATTTCACGGCCAGGCAGAGTGTCTACGATTGAGGGTGTTGAGGTCGTTGCGCTGGGTGCGAAGCTGACGGGCGGCCTTGTGGAGGCTGTCGATGGAGCGGCGGTAGATGAGCGGATCGGCTGCGGCCCTGTCTGTTACTGTCCCAGCATAGATCTCCCCTGCAATCCCAGGGTTCATGCACCTCCATGACAGATTGAGAAATTGGCTGGAGTATACCGGTTTCCGGGAGGAAAGTGGCGGTGGAGTTGTGGCGAGGGTCGTAGGGGCAGATGCCGGTGCCCTGGAACTCCCGCTCCACTTGGTACTCCCCTTCCTGATGGGGCAGAGATCAGAGGTGAGGATTTGGAGGCTAGGAAAGAGAAGGGCAGGGAAGGAACGGGAGTGAGTGAGTAGACACGGCAGAGGGGATTGAAGGCGTTGGTGCCGCAGATGAGGGAGCGTCCATCGCGCTCCTTCACCAGAACTCGGATATAGTTCTGGCAGACGTCCTGCAAAACATGCGCTTCTTGTGTTTCTTCTTACGCTGTTTATTCAGCGGTTCGTTTTGGTTGTTTGTCTCGAGAAATGGGGAAAAGAATGTCGGAAAAGGCGGCAATCAGTAGGCATTGAAGGATGGGCTTAGACGGAAAGAGTTTTTGCACAATCCCTGACTTGTAGGACAGATCCATCAGGGCCTGGCAGAGACAGCCAAAGAACGCACCCCCCTCGGCAGCTGTTTCATTGGCCCCCGCCTATTCGTCTTGGCCACCAAGCTGCGTTCCCACTTCTAACTTTAAGCTCTGGCTGCAGTTTTTAACTCAAATTTTGAATTAATCAATTTTGAACTGGACAAGATTTGAATTTATTCAAATTTCTCACAACTTGGCGGTGTGAAACAAAGAAAAATGCTCTCCCACCCCTGAGCTCAGCCATAAAACGGCGGAAGAATGGCTTGTGATCGTAAATCCAGGCCTGTGGCATAGCAATGGCATATGTGGGCTGAAGTTGGGGAATGGTGGGGGCAAGTGGGCTTGGCCAGTACTTCCGTTGCCAATTTCTTTGGCCCCTCTGCTCTTATTGAGCCCTCTTTGAAGAAGCCGACAGAAAAAGGCGGATGATCCAAGCAGCGTAAAAAGACAGGCCCGAACCTTGCTTTCGCCCTTGTGCTGGCAGTCCTCGCGAGCAGCCTCCGGGGACTCCCAGATGAGTCTCTGAAATGTCACATCAGTCACTGAGGCCTCCTGCTTCTCACTGCCTTGCTTCCTGTGCCTTGCTTGCTTTGTGCTTCTGGCCAGTGTTCTGATACTGAGACTAATGATGATGGATAGGCTGGGCTGCATGATGTTTATTTGTGAAGGGGGGGTGTGAGCGGAAATGAGATGGGACAGAAGGGGAAGGGAGGTGAGTAAATGCGGGGCCCCACTCCAAACCCTCTCTCTCTCTCTTCTATGCTAACAATTGACAAGAGAGGATGGGACAGGTGGTGCTGGGTCTCCTGGGGGAGGGCCGCCCGATACAATAGCCACACTCCTTTCATGTTTACACCATCGCCCAGGCTACTAACCTACCGCCCTACTTTCACAAGGCCATTCTTGTTGTGTCATCCCCCTAAAAGGTGCTAAGTAGCTCCCTGCCCTCCTCACACCATCTGCCGCCCTTCCATCGAGCATCAGTAGCAGCTATTGGAAGGTGTTGGAGAAAGGCTATTCCTGCAAGAGAGCCCTTCTACAGGCTCTGTTTGCAGTCTGTCTGTATATGGGCTGGAGTGAATGCTGTGTGTGTGTGTATGCAAGGGCAGATAAGCCAGGGCGTGTCTAGGGCCTGCTGTCTGCAGATCTCTCCAATGCGTCCGCTTTAGAGGGGCAGTCCACATACTCAGGGCACACACCCAAGCACTACGGGGCGGGAATAAAGACACTTAAAATGCCACGCAAGCGTGGGAATGTTCCCGCCCTTAAAAGGAAGGGTGCTGGGGAGACCTTGGAACCCACCCCTGAAGTGTTTGCGGCCTTCCTGAAGAGGGCGGAGGGGCATGAGTGATGGCGGATAGACGACTGGATGCATATGGAGTAAGGGGAATGGGTAGAGCACAGAAGGAAGAACAAAGGGGACAAGCTCTCCATCAAGCGGAGTTCCGAACGCTGCCGCCGTGCCCCCTGTCAAGCGGCCACACCCCAGGGCTGGCCAGATTGACGGGGGCCAGACGGCTAATCGCCCCTTTGTCCTCGAGAAGCTCTCTCCAGATGAGGCATCAATCCTCCACTCCAACGCAAGGCCTTGAGGCGGTAGCTGTCTCTTCATTCGTCAAGCGGCACGCTTATGTCCTCCTGCCTTCAAATGCCCCACTGCCCCCCAAATGCCGTACACGCCCTGTGCACATGCATGGCTGGCTTCTCCTTTGCTCTGCTGGCGTCTTTGTGGGGGGTGGAAGAGGAATGAGGGCAAAAGGGTACCTGCTGTAGACTGAGGGAGGGCAGGCTGAGGTTGTAGACGAGGTTTCTGCAAAAGAGTCGAGGTTCAGTGTGCGCCGGCTTCGCTTGGCTGCGCATGGCCAGCTAGACCTTGGCCTGGCCTAGCCAACGTGCGCAGCCCCGTGAAATTTGCCACCAATCTCTCTTCACACCAGCTCACCCAAGATAGCCGAGACACCGGCAAGGTCAGGCCTCCCCCAGCCCTCCTTCACCCGGCAAGGACCCACTTCACCTCTACTTCACACCTTCGCCCCTCATTCCATACTTGACACCTCCCCTCCTCATTTCCATTGTCCCCCAGGCCCAAGGAACGTCCCCCCAGAATCTACTGCCCCCTTTGATTGATGGTTATGCTGTCTTCGCATTGTGCGGACTGAGATTGGAGGAGGGGGCTTTGGCGGTAGGCCAAAGGAGGGGGGCAGGGGAGTATCTCTTCCGCCAAGGGAGGGGATTCAAAAGTGCTGAGGAGGTGGTGGTGTGTGGCAGTTGCGCCGCTGGGGCCTCACTCAGTCTTCCCAGAGGGAGGGAAGGGGCTGGCTTTCGGGGCCTGGGCCTGCTGGGGGTGGATTTATGGCAGGCTGGGGGCTTGGGTGCTAAGGGAGACTCTCCTCCACTACTTTTGCCCCCCTTTCACTACTCCCACACCCTACACACACCTACTCCCACTCACCCTACTATGCCCTCTCTCCCCCTATCCATTACCCACCTCTTCCAAGAGCCCAGCCCTGCCTTCCTCTCGCACAGCAGA